>ONZK01000442.1:5191-17379 GCA_900322385.1 Pharnaceum exiguum
GTTTGAACAGCACGGGGTTTTTATTTAATTTTTTTTTTTTTTTGCTTATATGTTAATTAAATTATTCGTTATTTTATTTGTTCTTTAGGGGAAAATGAGAAACTGATAATATCCTTGTAAGGACGATTGTAATTTTAGTGCATAAATTGATGACCAAGGACACAATTTGCCGAAAAAATTGATTCACAGTAATAAGCCGACTACCGAACAAACTATCACATAATAAGCACTTGCAATCATGATTCACAGTTTTAAATATTGATGACCAAGGACACAATTTGCCAGTGGCTAGAGTTACATTATAATAAGGATATTCTAACGAGAATAGCATATTGTACATAAACATTTAGCTTACTATGTCAAGATTGACCAAAGCGAAGAGGAAGCTTGATTTTGATTGATCTAGTTTACAAAAGATAGAATAAGTGACAAAATATGAATCTGCCAACAAAAGTAGAACACAATTATCAAACGACAAATTGAGACTTACAAATATGAACTTTGGCTAATTTGCAGTCCCAGATTGTTTGCTCATTCTACTCTGGAAAGGGAAGGTTGTCCATCATTACCTGTAAAAAAAAATGTAGAAATCCATGTGTTATTAAGTCCAGAATAACTACATAACACAAACACCCACCTGCTAATGAAAAGATTTTACCTATAAAATTACTCAAGTGAAATAATAATAATCAAACATGCATACAAATTATGCAGATTACAATATTAAAAATTGTAACTAATTGAAAATCAAAGGGAACCTGCACTTACAGGAAAATGGAATAGAACAACTACATATATGAAAAGAACAACTACAAAATGGAACAAAATTATTTAGTGTCGTCAATTCGTCATTACCTTGTCATCAGCCAATATGGCTTCTAGATCTCCCCTGTTGTTCACCCACATCCTGATGACTCTTCCTTTCATATTAACTCCATCGATATTCCCTGTTAACCTTAACAGCCAAACTGAAATGACTTTTGTGGTGCCATTATGCTAAGGGGTTGGAAGTATAAGAGAAGTAACGAAAGACGCTGGATAGGAATTGGGAATAGTTTTTTTTTGGATGGTTTTCCATAGCAGGGAGAGACCTAGATGGAGTATGAATGAGATTCTGTTACCTTCTTTGTAGGTAACAAAATATTCGTCATCATTCTTTCTCCATTTGATAATATCAGACATATGTTCAAACCAAAAAAAAAAAAAAAGTTGCCGCCTAAATGTTGTCGAGCTATATTTCTGTTTTTTATTTTATTTCGAAATTTTGCTTGGAACACGGCACGTACATGACAGATTGACAGATAAGCTCCACATAGGAAGAGTCAACCAATGGATTAATTACACCTAATATTTTTTTCCTATTAAGAGGGGAGGGGAGTAATATTTTCTCTCACATCGTTATTCTTTTATATAAATGTTAGATTAAGTTTCAATAATTAATTAATGATAGGAAGTAGTAAAAAAATCAAATTAAGATATCATAATAGCTGATATTTTAATTTTGTGTCCTAAAATAATACTCAAATTTAAAAATATAAAATATAAAATAGATTGAGGTTGCGTTTTGTTTGACTTGAATAGTTCAATTTCGTGATTTCTAGCGTAGTTTAGTCTAATTTTTCATTCGGTTTAGCTTAGTTATGAATTGAACTATCTTTATTTATTTTTTTGTATTTTCAATGCAGTTTATTTCAAAATATTCGCATTTTTGCCTCATAGTTTTTTAGTTGATTTCGGTATTTTTAATTCAATATATTACACTACAGTTGTTAGTTCCTAACTTCCTAGTAACACAAAAAACACACGCGCAATTAGAACTCTCTTGAATTAATAATAAATGAATTGAAGGAAACAAATTCGAACCAAAAAAATTATAGCACTAAAGAGGAAGATTATATGTGATTCATTCTTTTGGACCCCATATTTTAAGAACCCGGCTATACGCCACTGATTTTCAGTACATTGAGTCCACGAGGTGTGATGAGTTATGAAGTTTGCAGTCTTCTTACAAGCTATTTATTGTTCTTATTTTATTCTTTTTAAGTTCCTGCCATAACCTACTATTTTATCAGTAAGCCAGAGGCTACTATCTTGAGAAGTGAAACCTTTGATGATGTGGATGCAACCTCTGTTGCTGGATTCTCTTCTTGAGGGCCAAATAAAATTGCACCTGATATTTTGAAGGTTTATATTTGATCAATTTGACTCTAAGCTACCTTTGAAGTACTATTGTTTTCTAATTTGTTACAGTACTTGTATATAGTTGTATTGTCTGTGTGACAGCCACGAGTAGAATAATAACCCTTCGGCTACTATATAATGACTCATGTTATCCAGTCTCATCTATGAAACGGGTTCACACAATTTTTTCTATACACTTTATGTACTTGGAGAGGCAGCCATCCCAACATACACTTTATAGTTTATATACTTGGAGAGGTAACCAGTGACATATAAATATGCTTCGTAATTCGTACTCGGGAACTTCAGTATCATCCTCATGCGGCTGGTGCCGCAGCTATCGTTGGCCAATGGTTGGTTTGTAGTAGAAAATCGAACCGAAATCGAGATGATATAAATCGAGTCAGATCGGATCGATGGCAAATGACATTGAAATCAAATCGGATCGGATGCGGCCGATGCGACAACGGTTTGAATATTTTTCAAATCAGCGATTCGGTTCGAGTCAAATTGACCCATAAAATCGGTACAACGACGACTTGTATCGAGTCGGTGATTTGGGTCAAGTGTCAAGTCTTTGATTTGGTTCAAGTCGGGTCAAATCCAAAACAAATCGACTCACTAGATGAAGATGAAGTTGCGGGCATTATGGACAATCAATAGCTTTTGTATGTAAGACATCCAATTACTATTAATGAAATAGCCAACGCTAGTAAAGAGAAAAGTCATCTTATTATTTCTTATTTATGGTTTGAAATTTTTAATATTTAATTTAAGATATTCGAGACGTAGTCGAATTATCCTAGTTATGTTCGAGTTGCGGTTTTAAAAAGTTATTTGGCCAAGTCGAATAGAATTGCTCTGAACGATTTAATTTAGGTTTTTTACATTTCTTAAAGTCGAAATCACAGCGAGTTGAGTTGAAGTCGAATCAAATCGAGTCGTAGACAGCTCTAGTTGCAACGTATGTGAAATCCACCCATCCTGTTCGGTCTCGTTCAACTATCAAAAGGTTGGATTTTCATTGTGCTAGCATGTTTGAATGACAAATTTTTAGTTCTTGCTATGTAACTATGAACAATTACAAGGACAACGATGTTTTGCTTGCGTATGGGGTTGGACATCTAAATCATGTAAACATTATTAATCATATGCTGATTTATTGTAAAATTGAAAATAATCATAAAATGAGTAAGTACACTAAGTACAACTATGCTAAATTCAATTACCATCAACATGAAACTAAATATGTAACATGAAAAACAATATAAAAAAAAGGAATCGGATAAGGGCTTTCAGGGTTGCTGATTTATCTAGTACACCCCTAGAACGAACTCATTCAATCCAATAATGATAATTTTTCTGTATTTTGACCTACCACTATTTGACCTAACACTATTTCTACTAATGGTTGAGTCCTCACACTTGGCCAAAGTTCATATCAAAACTCAAACCGATATGAGTCCAAAATAGCACGAACGAGACCTCATACAGTCACAATTTGCACATAAACTCTAGCTATGTGCAAGCATATAAACTTTATGTGATCTATGTGCAATGCATATAAACCCTATATGCAATAGTACACCCAAAAAAACTCTTCGTGCAATAGTACGGTCTACGGAGCACAAATCAATAGAAAAAAAGGTAACTATAGATTATTATCAAAAATGAACAGGAGAGGTGACTAAAGATGGTAAGAAATGTGAATATATTTAAGAATTTTCTTTTGATTGCCGCATGATGATTGTGGGAATAATGATATGCACAAAACATTGTGATGTAAAGAGATTGGATAATGATTCCTCCAATGCAATTGATGGTGACTTCTCATGTCTATTTAGTAGTGCATAATAAAGCCAAAGAATGGCAAATTACTAATGCAACAATGTAGGAGAACCATTAGTAGTCTCACTGCTCTTGGTGGTGTAGATATTCTAGAAGGTAGGTCTATAAAAGAAGGAAAAAGATGAATGAGGTGAAGTCTAAATAATAATTATGAAATAAAATGGAAAAAAGAGGAAAAAGGACTTACAGTGGGTTGAGGAAGACAACGCTTGGTTTGTTTGGGTGTTTAAGAGTTGAAACCTTGGTGATGTGAGTAGAATTCTGAGTGAGAGTTGAGTGAGAGTTGGTGCAGAAGATCAAGGTGTAAACAAACCATATTACAAGCAATGTTGAGGATCATATTAGCTGTAGAGGGGTGGTTCAGTAGATGCCATAGCTACGATGCCTTGAAAATAAGCAATCATTCAAATGAAAGAGTTTCTTTTCTTTTTTTTTTATGGAGAAAGAGTTTCTGACTTATATATCCATGATCATCAAGTTTACTTAATATGAATTCTCAGTGGGAATCTTTCGTTAATTTGTGCTCCAAATAGATTGAGTGTGGAACTTGATCAATGTAAAGGCAATGTAAATGTGATTAGAGGAGGAGGATTTGATGTGAGTTGAGATGGATGAAGTTAAGGGAGGTTCTATCTCTATGTGAGGGTGAGGGTATTTAGTTATTAACAACTTATTGTCCTTCATAGCTAATTTAAGGTTAAATTGTTGGAATACTCCTAACCGATAGTGACTTTGTGTCAACACCCCTAATAAATCACTATTAGTGATACTTTGGTTAAGCATTGGATTTTGTTAATTTCATTTAGTCCTCCTTTTTTTGCAAGGGAAAGGGGAGAGAGGCCGGCTGGGATCGTGGACCCCATCTATACTCACAAAGTGGCATATCAAATATTGCACCATTGATCCTATAGCTCCCCACTTCGCTAGTGTCCCATCTTACTATTGACTTGAAACATAGGGAATTAGGATTTGTCTCTATTGTTTCTAATGAATGGATTCGTCTCTATTGACGTTTACAAATTTGTTAACTCTAATACTCCATTTAAAGGTCATGCATTTAATTTACAGTCAATGCCAAAGGTAATGGTTCCTTTAATCAAACAAACATGCCCTCTAAATTCCCTTTTCATCTAATATTTAAAATATTATTGTTTTGTACAAATTTATCGATCTCTAATTCTGTTTCGTGTGAAAATGAGGTTATGCTTGTATTTTTATTACAAGAGAAAGTAGTTGAAAACTACTCCAAAGTTCAATATCATCGCGGTATGATTAGAATAAAAAACATAAATAACTTAAGTAGACACAATACTATCAAATGAAATATGTAGGCACAACGCGCATCGGTAGAATTCCTTGCTATAGTTATTACTTTATATTACTCACTTAGCTTATTAATAGATCAAAACATAAGTGCAGAACCATGATGATATGCATACAAATCACAAATCAAATAATCATGGCAGCTTTGACATATGCTTAGTGTTCACATTCGCATTTGGGATCCGCCCAACCTTCTCTTTGAGATGGGAGTAGTATCGGAGTACAATCTTGTATACGTTTTAAATCAATAGTTCTACAAACACGGGAACCACCCTTCTTGCAAACGTCTGATATGATGAGGCTAAGACGATACAGTTTTTCGTCATCCGTGCCCCGTTCTTTCACCTTCATGGCGAGACAATAATGGATGTCATGTTCATCCAAAGTCTCACGCATGCCCTGCATCACTCTTACTAATTCTAGATGTACCGTACTCGATGTTTCCAGAGTGTGTTTTACTAAATCTTGTATATGAGGATCATTAGGATTGATTGGAACAGGTTTAGGGAACCCATAACTTAAGTGAAGCGAGGCGAAAACTAGTAGGACTAGATGAACAAAAGACATCATAAATCGTGAAACACGTTAAGCCACTTCTTCTTAGGGATTTGATAATAAACGAAATTGTACTAGCGCCTTTATATATAATGTGTAATTGTGTAAATATTCTAAAAATCCACAACGTATTGGCTAGCGATACATGTACCCAATAAAGGTCTAGGTAGATTCTAATTTTGACAAAATCATCATGTTACTCTTTATTGCAAAATGAGTGGATATGGATTTGAAAACAGTCTATTTTAGCCTTGTTTACCAGAAACTGACTTTAGCATTGAACACCATGCTATTTGCACCCATATTCTAACCTTTATTTACACCCATTATTTACCCATTCCAAATTGTACCCCTACTTAAGCCAATAAGTTTTTTTTTCTCATTATGATTGTATTAGTCTAACTTTCTCCCTAAACCACCCGCTTACCCAATAAAAGTCTATGCAGATGAGTGAGACAAGCTAGAAAGACATGAGGTGGTTTGTGGGGCCATCCCCACGATTACGGTTGTAATTAAGGTGACCTCCGCCGAAAAGAGCGGGGTGCTACAACGGGCTACGATCTTCTTCTTCTTCTTGTCTTCTCCTTCCTCTCCTGGATCAACCAGGAACCAGGCTCTTATACCAATTATTAGCACCAATTATTTTTTCTTTGGTTATTTTCTTACATCCATTATAATAGTTACCAATACCATTTATAGCTAAATTTCGATTGCATTCAGCCAAACCAATTTTAAAGGACGAAACCTAGCTATGTATGCATTTTGCTCGATATTGTTCGATAAAATTAAAACTAGTTATACTTTCTCACGCAAATGCATGAATTTGATAGTAAAACTTGCTTATAAACCAGTTTTTTTTTGTATGGTATATCTAAAGAATGCGATTATTATAATATTAATGGTTTTTTTTAAAAGCAAATGAAATTTTTTTTGCCAATTTGTTCATCATCACATACATAGAATTAGAATCTCAAGACATTTCTCTCAAAGAACCAATTTTTTTTATTCACTAGAGTAAGCAACATAAGTTCCTCACCATTTTTATTATTCCATTGAACATTAGCAGCGAGTTTTCATTCAGAGTTATTCTCTTTCCTTTAACTGCCATTTTTTACTCCCTTCACAAATGAGGGGCTCGGATAAAGGCGTTGTTTTAAAGAAAGAACTAGTTATGCACCCGTGCGATGCACGAGAGCGATATAGTTTTTTATTACAATTTTTTTTTTTGTAGTTGAGCAATATTTCTGGTTAGGTTTTATTTTTGATTAAGTATCGATTTAATATATTGTATATAATTTTGGTATGTCCGTTGATCATTTTTTTTAAAATATATTTTTTCATTTGTATAATTTTATAGATTGTTGAGCTAAATTAAATCGTGTTTTCTGATCATAATTATTGATATTTGTGAAGTTTTATTTGACATAGGTTCTATATTTTGAATTGGTAATAATATTTTTTCTATGTTGTGTATCTTTTGGTTGATTATACAACAACAACCATAACAACCAAGTGTAATCCCCATTGAATGGGAGTACTCAGGGGTGGGGATGCACGCAACCTTACACTTGTTTAAGAAAATAGAGAGGTTGTCTCCGAAATTGACCCAAAAGCATTGCTAGATTGAAGTATTGACTTCCAACAACTTCAGCAAAAATAAGCAGTACCAGAAAGTTTTCTTAGCAAGTTTGCTATAATCCATAATCACCAAAAGTATCTTTTAGTTGTTAATAATTTACGCAAATCAAACTTTAATGAAACTAAACCTAAACAATGTTGTGTTTTCTAAACACAATTAGAATAACCATACAAAAATGATTTATAATTAAAACATAAAATTAAATTATTTCTAAATTATGGTGTTCTTTCAATTTTTTTGATGAAATAAGCAGTGAGTAGTGTGATTGATTGAAATTAAAATTTTCTTCCAATCTCATGTTAATATCACCACTCATTTCCTATAGAAGATGTTTGTCGTACACAAAGTGTAGCTTATTAGTTGATCCCTTCCTCAAATAGGTTTCCTTTTGAAAGAATTGGTAAAACATATCGAATACAAAAATCCAATTAAAATTGTGTCAAACACGAACTCGGTCCAATTGACCCCTTTTTTTTTTAAAAAAAAAAAGAGAGTAGTACATTCACTAACACTATTTTAAAAAAAAAATAACATTTTTGTAGAATATTAGTGAAATATGAAATTTTTGTTAAATAAACTATGATAATACACCAAACCAAACTTTAGATAGCATGAAAATGTCAAACCCAAATCGAACAACATGGAAATATATGTACTCAGAACGAATAACTAAGCCACTAAGTTTTCTTTCTTCGTATTATTCATTCTTCTTTCCTATTTGATGGGGTATGATTATTTTTCTTATTTAAGAAATATATTTGAATTCATTTTGGGCAGATGGGCTTTCAAAAGTTTAATAATTGTCCTATATCACAGCGTATCACTTTAGGATATTTGGATTTTTATTTTTCGTTTCCTCTAGACATCTCTTTGCTATATACTATTCGAAAATACGAGTAAAACATAAACTTCTAATTAATTATTAAAAAAACTTGAAACTTACTGGGGTAACATGATGAAACAGATTTTGACACAACCTATAACAACAACCGAGTGTAGATCCCCATTCAATGGGGGTGCTCAGGATGTACACAACCTTACCCCTGTTCAAGAAAACAGAGAGTTTGTTTACGAGATTGGCCAAATTGTTGTATGGAAGTATTGACTTCTAACAACTTCACCAAAATTAAGAAGTATTGGAAGGTTTTCATAGCCATTTTGCTATAGTCCATAATCACCTAAAGATATAATCACCTAAAGATGAAAAGTGGAGATAATTCTTCAACTTCATAAGCACTGGACCTAACCTGAAAATGTCAAATCCAAAATGGATGAATGTGACAAAACCTGGACGAGAAATTATTGATAAATTTCTATGGGACCAATTGACCGATTTACCAAGTGTAGTATAGAGTATTATACCATAGTTAATCCCTACTTTGAGGGTGTATAAACTTCTGATTTCGCTTAGAGTTTGAGAGAGTATAAATTTGATAGTTGGTTTGAACTTTGGACGAATGAATTTAATAGAGTTTAATTTTTCTGATACATAACCATCTAGAACTTGAATTGCATGTTCTTTATTTTTTTCTTTTACTTTCTTTGAAAAAAGTTTTATGATGGAGTATGCAATGTTTGATTCTATTAAAAAAAATCTTTTAAATAAGAAAACAATTTATTTTCATGTTAGACTACTAAGATGTCAAAAGGCTTGAACAATTCTTGTTCTATGATAATACTTTTATAATAAGGCATGCTCCTTGCATCTTCCAAACACTTATTTTTAGTAATGTTAAGTTAAGTTCCACTTCATTTCAGCTCGTTTGTTTGATCGGAAAAAGTTGTGACACCGATATCTATTCGTAGTTCTTACTCTAATATATATATTATTAGATTATAAATTTAGTGTCAAGATAATTGAAATTAAAGTTTAAGTTTAATACATTTCATTCTAGTTTAATTCAATTTGAAAAGAACATGCCCATAAATATTAGCTTTTTTTATCTTTTAAACAAGACACTTGAAACATAAATGCTATATGACACATGGCAAGAGAAATGCCACTTGGCAAGAGTAAGGGCGTAGCTAGTATAATCTTTGTTTTAATATGTACTATATAGATAGATAGATTATTTAGCTATTAGTAGTTAGTATTTAGTAATAAGGAGTTTTGACTAGCAATAAACAATTTTATGGTGCAAATTGTTAATAAATGTAGGAAAAACTATTCGAAACAACAACAACAACAACAACAACAACAACAAACTCGATATAATCCCATCTAGGATGGGCTACTGAAGAGGCCTAATGTACGTAGCCTTATTACCCCGAAAATTGGGAAATTGTTTCCAGAATGACCCATAGAAAAACCTTTATGAAAACAGCTTTGTCCTACAATAAAAAATCGTTAGAAATCGAGGTAACCATAAAATCAAAGGTTGCCTAGAAATATGCAAAGCATAAGTAAGGCATAAGTAAATCACATGAAAACACACATAAATCTGCAGATAAGACGACAATTACCCTGTAAATACGAGCACAACATGCACAACCGACACACCACATAAAGTCCTTGTGGGCAAACACTACACCCTATACTAACATGACTAGTATCTCACACTAACAATCTAGCTAGTACCCTAATTCATATTCTCCAAGAGCTCCTATCTAAGGTCATGTCCTCACTAAGCGATATGGTAGTCATATCTTAAAACATTCTCCTCAACTCTTTTTCGGCCTACCTTTCCTTCTAACCTCCTTCACAACCATCTTTTCGCACCTAAGCACTGGTGCATCAGGGCCTCTCCTCCTGACATGCCCAAACCATTGCAGCCTGATTTATCGCATCTTTAAGTAAAGAGTATTTAGAGCCTTTTAAAGTACTCTTCGCCATATACCACAAGGAGTAGTTTTGACCGGTCAAATATCTCATGTGTCAAACAAGCCCAAAAAACGTTTTTTTTTAAAGGACTAGAGAAATGATCGGCTATATTATTTTTTTGGTGTGGAAAGTGCGACCAAGTCCCAATTTTATTTCGTAAGGGCAAGTTTATCCCTACAACTCTCTTGCAACTATATACAGATTTGTATGCATGGCACATCAGCTTATACCCCACTTACAACTCTATTTCCACTCCTACTTTATCCCTACAACTTTGATACAACTTTCCAAACATTTTATTTATTTTTAAATTTAGATGGATAAAAAAATTGAAAATACAAAAATAATTGATGGAACCAATGATAAAGCATATGCATTCAATGTAAGAGTTGCAAAGGGAGCACCTTACAACTTTGCAAAATTTTAAGAACATTATCCCTACAACTTTGATTGCAACTCCCTTACAACTCACTAAAGTTGTAGGGATAAAGTTGCCCTAAGACCATTACACCCTTCAATTCATGGCCATGTTGTCCAGATACCATCCCATCTACGATGCTATCCAATCTGCCAAATCTATCTGGAGTCTCGACACTTATTTCTTGGATATGAGTCAATGCTTTCTCTGGTGCCGCGTGGATCTTGGTCTGTGGAATCAAAGGGCACCAAAGAGCCGCCGGTGAAGAACGCAAGCAAAGCAGGAGCTCGATCATTGTTGTCACAATTGAAATTATCACATATTTCAATGTCGTCGTTTATGACCTTCAAGACAATGACACCTTTTTTTTTGAAACAGACCAGCAGATGAAGAAAAAATTACGGTTCATGACTTCATGCTCATTCATTTCTTGATACATACATGTTCGATGAGGACAATTTCATTGCATAATAGACTTCAACGACATGGCAAGAACACAAAAGCCATCCATCAGATATAGATCATTGCAAATCAATAGTTAATTTAACAATGAACCACTTTGAAGTCACAGAAATGGACTGCCATGTATACTGTCACTAAAGCAGTACACAATATTTATGAAGTCAAAATAGAAATGTTTAGAAGACAAGCAGCAGCCCTTCGACATTGTATGGGCTTATGCACGAGATTTATCAACTTCAACTTCCACTTCAACTTCACCATCTGCAGCACACAAAATATGAGTGATGGAAACACAGCAGATACAGATAAATAATGGCTTTAAGTAACAGCTTTCACCTTTTAGATTAATGGCACGGTTTGCTTGAGCATCAGCATTGGAATTGAACTCCTGGTAAAGATAAAAGAAATTGCCTTAACAAAGTAAGATAGGAGAGACAACGCAATAAAAATTGGGCATATTATATGTAGGTCACTGCCCCCAAAGGGCTTTAATATACCAATTCCCTTCCTAAAGCATGCAAATGTTGTATCTTAATGCTTCCAATATTCGATTAAATTGAAAACAATAACAGTCAGATATGTTTAAAAAGTCAGCACATATTTGTTAGCATATATTGAGGAGAAAATATTTCCAGAGGCGCCCACAAGAGATATCAAAGGGTACGTGCAATGCAATGTTCTAGGGGAAGCTTCTGCCTTCAGCAGCAACTGGATTTCTAGCTAGTTGTCACCAACACACATGCCTTAATCTTATACTGATATGGGTGGTATTTCAGTCATGATTTGATTTAAAAAACTGCAAAGGCGGTGTACACTGCGGTACTGCCGATCGAGTACAACTGTACAACAGTACAAGTGTACAAGTAGTGTACAACTGGCAAGAAACCAGGTGTTCTCAAAAAAAGGAACCAGGTGTTCTAGGATCTGAAGACAGGAAATTA
>ONZK01000442.1:17743-42904 GCA_900322385.1 Pharnaceum exiguum
GAGGTTAACATGGTTCTCAAAAAAAAAAAAAAAAAAAAAAAAACAGAGGTTAACATGAGAGCGAAACCAGAGCTTAGTCACTAATATATTCCCATGGCGTTCCTAAAAATAGTTCTATCAAACTGTCTCTTAACAGCTGGAACTCAAATTTCTTCAGCAAACTCTAACTGCAATGGTGTTTCTCTATATACCATTATTCTGACATGCTTTTTTTGTTGACTTGTATTTTGCGAGTACCAACCAGACTGACATGTATGTATTTTGAGGTGGAAAAACTGACTGTGACTAAACCGATTAGACAAAGTTATCATCCAAAAAGCCTAACCACTTCAAGCATTTGAAGTTGAAGAAACTCACCCTAAGAACATGATCAATGGAGAAAGATGAAAGTTTATTTATAAGCTCCTTCGCCACTTTGCAAAGGCTGGCCATATTGGCATTTTTCGTGTTCCATCTCCCCACAATCTGTGTCATCAGTAATTTGAATGTTAGAACAGTGTATAAATTTGTCTAAGGAAAATGGATGCATGTATTTGAGTCTTTGACCACCGAAAAGCTTTCCTGTCATGGATGATGTATTTGTTAAGAACAATGGGCCATCAGAAAATATGGAAGAAAATGAACAATACTTGGACAGAAATAAGGAAATATGTACAGAAGAAGGAAATAAAATCTACTTCCTACTTCCCAAAATGTTCTTTACACTTTCTATTTAGGTCGTCCCATAAAGTTCTTCACATTACCTATCTAGAAAGCTTTTGTATGGTCCATATTTTTTCTTACTCTTTTGGAGAGATCTCAACCACACACCTCTACAACCTAAAACTTTGAGCAAATAGTAAGGGCAAGTTTATCCCTACAATTTACTTACAACTCTTCACAATTTTCTATGCATACCACATCATCTTGCAACTCTATTTCCACTTGCACATTATCCCAACAACTTTGTTACAACTTTTCAAATATTTTATTTATTTAAAAATTTGGATGGGTATAAATTTGGGAATATAAAAAAAAAATGATGGCACCAATCATAAAACATTTGCATTAAATGTAAGAGTTGCAAAGAGAGGTATTCATATGAATACCTCACCTTGCAACTTTGTCAAATTTTAGGAGAATTATCCCTACAACTTTAGTTGCAACTCCCTTACATCTCACTAAAGTTGTAGGGATAATGTTGCCCTAATGGTGAAGATCATTTTGGGATGGAGATTGGATAGAGTACCTGATAGCATACAAGTTGAGAATCCCCTTGTGCACGGACATGCTTGTATCCCTTCTGGAGAGCCACTCGCAAACCTAAAATCAGTGCTCTATATTCAGCAACATTATTGGTTGCCACGCCCACCCCTTCCCGCAATCGGCATACCTATTGAGCACACATATAAATAAGATTCTTAATTAAAATAATGGAGTCCACTGCAAAGAAGAGACGGTGATCACCTCACTTCCATCATCAGCGCGCAGAATAGCTCCTGCACCAGCAGGTCCAGGATTTCTCTTTGAAGCTCCATCAAATTCAATGGTACAAGATTGCTGCATTATGCATGACAATACATGAAACCGCTATCCACAATTAACATACTGGTCTCCGGAATCATGAGCCTAATTAAGAGGGGATACAACACGTATGTACGCATATAGAACTCTTTGTTATGAGGTCTTCACAATTGAATGCAATCAAAACAATACCCAGGCCTTTTTTTGGTTGGAAATAATGGAGATAGGTTGTAACATTAAACGGGTAGTTGATATACTTACACAAGAAGGGCGGGACTGCTGCTGTGACTCTGGGTAGTTTTTCAGCTCAATTGGTTTCTTTCTCAAATTGGCATGCGAAGAACTTGAGTCAACATAAACCTGAAGAACAATAACTAGATTAAGGATATTCACATAGAAGTGTTCACTTTAGATGTAATATTTCCAAGTGACAGCTGCCATGCACATATATATATATACTAATTGTCTTGTGGACTTAGCACAGTTTTTCAACTCCACCTGCTCCTGCAGTGGACTGTAAGAGGACAAACTATTGCCATGACCAACCTGGAAGAGAAATAAAACAGTTTGAGAATCGAAGTTTTAAACAAGAGACTGCACTTAATTAATTACTCTCATAGCATTTGATGTAGCAGACCTGGCACTGGACAATCTCAGGAGTAGCACTTAAACCAACATGTGAATGGCCAATGTATACCTTCGGTTCCACATAATCCTCCAAATTTAGAGGTTTCGGAGGATTTTGCGAGTTGGAAATTAATCCGTTAGTTTCCTACACAGGGTAGAGCATGAGCTTTAGATAGGAAAAGTAAAAGATGAGCTGCCCATACTGTGATGTGGGTAACAGGCAAACACAAAGAATGCATTTGCATTCAAATGCAGAATAATTGATATCCTACCTGAAAAGAGCATACAGAGAGCGGGCCAAAAAGTCCATCTTGCAGATCAGAGGCACTTACTGAAATGCCAGCTTGCTTAAGACCGCGAGATTTGAGATATGATTCTGCCTCCTTCGACAAACTATATCCTTTATATACTGATACAGAAGGATCGAGTGGCTACAAAATAACAGAAGAACTAGAGAATCTTCATGTCAACACTACAAAAAATCATAAACTTATAATGACAACCCTGTGAGTCACAGAGAATATAAATGAACCTTGGCACTTAAAAGTCATAACCATAAGAAAACACAAATATTGAATGGATTTCCAGAAAGAACACCTCCTTCCGAATACCCTTTGTAGTCTTTCATCGTAATTGTCTAAGAGAAAAGGACTTGAATTTGAGTATTCCCAAAAATTAGTTGTTTTGCAATGCAGGAGCTTAACAAATCGGAAAACAGGCCAATCAGACTGAAAAAAATTAAGTGTACCGATTTATATATAATCGATCAACTTGGAATCCAATCATGTCTTACGATCTCACCAAACACTGCCTCAACTTTCCATGCCAATGTTATAGGGAATGACAAACAACTGAGAAACAAAAGAATGGATCACATTCGTTCATGAAAAGAGTGACACAGAGACTGAGCAAGTTTCTGAACCTACTAAGCGCAAGTCAAGAGACATTTAAAATTAACAGACAAAAGTCTCATCCCATTCTCCTCGAGGGCATGATTAAGACAGATACATTACCCTGTATGACTGTACATAACTCGCGAAGCTTGATTTAACCCGATTGTGTCTATATGCTGACATTAACTATAATGCTGACATCTAACCTCGCTTCAAATTAGAAAAGAAAAAAGAAGATACCTTAGCTAACAGCCTAACAGCATTGAAATTATCATATGCTTTCCCTTGTTTTTTTAAATATAAAGAAAAATAATGATTGGAAATTCAAATTCATATTATTAAAGGTTGTGTGCGCAGCAGTTCAATCTCAATACAACAACAACAACAACCGAGTGTAAATCCCCATTAAATGGGAGTGCTCGGGGTCAGGATGTGCACAACCTTACCCCTGATTAAGAAAACAGAAAGGTTGTTTCCGAGACTGACCCTCGATCTCAATAGATGTAAATAATTATTCTTTCATCATTTAAAAGTGGGTTGTGCAGTTTTTGTGTAAGTTCAAGTGTTCAACAATAGGAATATAATATTGTAAAAAGCTAAAAACATATGCATTGATCTCAAAATGAAGGGTGTTATAAAGAAAAACACAGAAAAAAAGCAAAGAAAAGATATGAAACTTACAGAGGAACTGGCTTGTGCTTGACAATCAGCAAAAGTCTTATAAATACCAATAACATCTCCTTTCCTCACTGCGTAAAATGCTTCTTTTTCATCGATCACTGCACCTGTAGTTGGCCTGCTGCTGCTACTGCTGCTGCGTGTTGCAAATAAGCAAAATGTAAAGTAAACAACATGAATGGACAGAAAAATGAAACAGAAAAGAAAGGAAGAAGGGAAAAGAAGTTAATTGAGACTGACCTTGAATACATTATGATGATAATAACAGTAAATAGTTGAAGAAGATTAGAAAATAATAGATGGGTTTTTCGAAATTTGAAATTGATTACTATGGTTTTGCCTAGGTACGGTACTCTAGTAGTTAGGTGTTTTGTTTGGCGGGAGAAGGGTAATGGTCATACTGTTTGCAGGGCATAGACGGTGAATGTAATACCAAGTGGCAAGACCCTTTATGCCTGCTCACTTCACCTGTCACCTCAATTTTCTTATTTCTCTAATATCAAGAAAATAAACTTTTCTTTTTTTCTCAGTTTTTTTATATTATTTCTCCTTGGTTCATTTGATCATTTTTTTCTTTTTGATGGAGGTTCATTTGATCATTTGATGTAGTAGTGTATTATGTTTATCTTTTTCTTTCTAATAGCTAAGGGCCCTGTTTAGGAAATTAGCGGATAGGAGAAGCAGATAATAGATTGATGTGAGAGAGAAAAAGACAAAAAAATACAATTAACGGATTTAATAGCAGATTGATGTGAGACAGAAAAAGACAATATGATGAAATAGCAGATTGTCTGCAAAACAGGACCAACCAAAGTGTGGTGTGTGGTGGGAGGTACAGAACCTAAAACGTTACCATGTTGGCTCAGTATTATGTGTTCGTGCCCCTTGAGATTCTATGGTTTGAGAAATTTGATTTTCTTAAAAAAATAAGCAAATGAACACATAAGGACTGCCCCTTGAGACATACTCCAAAATTCTCCATAAGATAAAGAAAATCAGGGATTCTATTATCCGTTCAAATTTCATGTGTACATAGATGACAAAATTTAGTGCACCATGGCACAGTATACATATCTAGTTTAGGCCAAGGGGATCCAATCTATCGCTGTTCTGGGTAAATTACAAGGACATACGCACACGGCAGGGGGGGAGGGGGGTGGGTGGGGTGGGGGTGATAGATAGAGTCAGAGAGGGCTAGAGAGCTAGGTACATAGGGAAAGAGAGACAGTGGGAAGCCTAATGCAGTGCCCGCTTCACTGCTTCAGCATGACTTTGTAGGCCTGACGTTTAGCTGCAGCCTATAACAAAACACAAGCAGAAGTCAAGCTTTGCAAACAGATCATTGACAATGATTCACTAAGCATTAGAATATACATGCCCAGCCTATATTAGCTACGCTTGTGGACATTGGACGATACTATACATGACCTTTTTGCGAAGGCACCATCACTAAGTAATATGCCCTGACCCCAAACGTACCTCTAGGTGGTAGCGCGGTAAGTTGCACACTTCCAATTGCTTCAAAATATTTTCTTGATCATATGGAAAATTGATGTACTATCAATGCATTTGTACACAGTGAAGCATTTAGCATGTCCAAAATCTTGCCAATCCTGCTGATAGCTAAGATCTCTGATGTGCCAGCTAAAGATATCTGTTTGCAGGTAGAATCTTCAGTAACTTGGCAATATCGTATGATTTCAAGTTTTTCCCATAAGCTAAACTCAGATCCAAAGGTGTTTTGCCATCCTGGAAGATAAGACAGTGTTATCAGTTCTTTTGGCACCAGAAAATTCCACTTTTTAAGACGAAGTTTGAAGAATAAAATCGCACATATCACCCACTTTCCCTTCAACTTTTCTTATTTGGACTAGAAGCACACACGGGAGAATTTGGACCTAAGTGAAGAGCTGGTTATACCCAATGACGCACAGCAAGAGTCCCCAAAATGATTACATTTTAAATACACAAATCAGAGCTGAAAACTGACATGCATGTGTTTGTGAACAGAAGACATCACCATCTCTTTTCACCTTCAACAGGTACCCTGATGAAACTGGGGCATTCCCACTAGCCAGAATCTTCAACTATCGCTAATCTCTAAAATAAAGCCACACTGCCAAGTTTGGTCCAAGCCGCAAATGTCTAACAGTTCTTAGCACATTTAAATGACGCAAACCGATACTTTGAAGCTTATTATCAAGTGATTGCTTAACAAATTGATACGATGCTGTACAAAACTAAGGCCTTAAATTTCAATTATCTCCATTGTTTCGTGTGCAAATGCAGGTTATATACATATACACAAGGGTTAGTAAAGTCCATGTCAAGAAAGCACAAAAGCATGTGCTCATCCTCAATATAAGTTATCAATATGAATGTTCTTTTCCCAAAATGCTTCTCTTGAAGATACTCTCACATAAAAAACTGAAGTTGGACAGAACTAATGACAGATAGAAAGACCATTCATGTACAAAACAGTTCTTTATCATACAACAAATGACAGATACAATGACACATGACAGATGGAGTCCATAGTTTATCGGACATAATGAGTTCAAATGACAGACCAAATATGCCATTAGTCTAACTGAGTATCACATAAATTCTTGTTATGCACATATTTTACACATTACTAGAACCAAATAGATCCCATTGCTTGATAATCTACAAGACTACCACAGTGGATATTCTCAAGTTAGACAATACAAAAAATATAAGCACTAGCATCGTCATTCTTGACAGATAGTGTCACAAATATATTTCTGTAACCTATCCCAGACTTAACCAAATCTTCCGCATTGTTTTGAATCGCATTAAACTTTGTCAGAGTTATAGTATAGGGAAAAGCATGCACCATGTATCTATAGATGGAGCTTCAGCTATAACAACTCTGTATGGCTGTAAAGCTATGCCTTGTATGTCAGAGAACGCAAGTGACGATAATGTTACCTGATTCTTCCTGCTCTTGTCTGCACCATTAACTAACAAAACCTTTGCAATGTCTCTGCTTTTAGTTTGCACCGCAACATGCAAGGGTGTCCAGCCCTCCTGCGAAGCAAATCAGAGAAACAAGGATAATACTATAAAAACACCAGACGCAAAATTACAGAGAGAAACAAGAGAAAAAAATTCATAGTTACATTGTCAGTGCAGTTAAGATCAACATGGTACTTGATCAGTAATTTCACAGTCTGCAGGGCACCAACTTGAGCAGCATAATGAAGCGGGGTGACACCATCCTGCAACATTAATAAAGTGTCATTTTTTTAGAGACAAGGAGAGAGAGGGAGGCAATATGGGCTCATCCATGAAGGGTACCTTATCCTTAACATGAGGACTGGCGCCTTTTCTCAAGAGATGACTAATAACAGCTTCCTTTTTACCGATTACACTAACATGAAGAGCAGTAAGACCATCCTGCACAGTGAAAGTATAATTGTGCTAATTCAAATGCTCTGCAACCAGGCTAAAAGAAAACTGAGTACACATCTATTAACTTCCACCTTATCAGGAAAATCAATGTCGACACCACTTTGAAGTAGCTGGTCAAGAAAATGAATCTGCCCAGACAATGCCAGCGTGTGAAGAGGGCTCCACTTTGCCTAAATAATATTAAGAAGTCGGAAAATGTCACTGACTACTGAAAGCTTAAAATTGGGTCTAAAGAGTCATCAATTCCCAGAAAACCAATCAAAATTAGTATATGCATTACACAGCAACGACGGAACAAAAAATTCAGTTATTAAGTTAAGGGTTAAAGTTAGAAGTGTATCTGATACTTACAGTTGATATTTTCTGAACATTTGGGGCTGGATTTTGCTGCAAAATCGACATTTCACCCGGTTCTAAGAGCTGCTCAACCTCTGCAAGATTCAAAAGCATAGAATTGAAAACCATCCATCATAACAACAAGGGAAGAGCAGATGCATGATCAACCTTATAAGCAAATGACCGCTGTAACAGCCCATGCCTGATTAGCAAACTAAATGCTAAATGATGTTGAAAACAAGAAACCAAAGATGATAGAAACGCAAATATAAAAATTTGTTTATGTTAAGACATGAGAAGTAACAAGACATGGGACACAAACACCCTTTACCACAAAAAAGCAGGAAACGGAATCCAACAAGTCTTTGGTACATCGGGGGTGAACTTACTAGGTAAATTTGTAACTAATAATAAAGGTACTGACTAATTGCATATAAAAGGCGACGATGATATATGTTGCAATGCTTTACGAATAACACCGGATGTAAGTTAGCTATAAATTTACACCGGGTGTACCTAATAATTAATGACCAAGATCGAGTAGAAAGACAACCTTTAGCAAGTTCATCCTCATAATTGAAAGTGGCTTGTTGTTCTTCAACCAAAGCAGATTGGGTGTCACCCTTTTCTTCCCAGTCACTCTCAAAATCCAAATCATTTTCCTCTTCAACTTTATCCTCTTTGTCCTCCTCCTCGTACTCACTCTCACTATCACTCTCACTTCCATTATCCGGTTCCTCCCATGACCCAACTTGGGATTGTACAGCTTTACGTCGAGAGTCTACCATATTTACCGACACCTTTAATTTTCTCCTCCTGACCCATCTACTACTAAAGGGTATGACATAACATGACTTGCTGCAGCTGCAAGGACAGAGTGTACTAGCACCAACAACAACAGATGGAGCAAGATAAGGTAACTGTTTCCATGGCAAGCTTGTGCTCACCCATGACGCCATTTAGTCTGTTCTGACCTCACCCTCAGGAATTAGCTGCAAAATAAAATTAAAAAAGATGGACTTTCAATGCCTCCACACTCAGTTCATATCTGAAAAGAAGCAATTCAGAGCTACAATGAAATATACAACCATATACTATGTTATTATCAGCGAGCAAGTAAATACAATTGCAATACAGGAAATATGATATCCAATCAACTATCCAACTATATATACAGATAAATATAGTGCAGTAATTGCTGACAGACACCACCACCCAAATCCCCAATATATAAAAAAAAACAGAAAAAATATAGTGCAGTAATACAGTTGCAAATTGCAATACAGGAAATGTGAATGAGAATTACCTTAGCAATCCAATTCGACTGGAGTGCTGGACAGGAGACACTTCCTTTTCCGGTGTTTTTTTCTCGGTTAGAGTCCTTTTATCTGTTTGGTAATGTAATTTTGGTTCACCTGCTGTTTGGGGAAGTCTTTTTGGTCTCTTATTATATGGTACACTAGGGGAGTGGGCTGTTTGGAAACTTAGCAAATACTTGAAAGTAGTCAGAGTACTCAAGATATAGGCAAAATTGATGGGAATAATCCCTACTTGGGTCAATTTTCCCGAAATAATACCTACTTGGAAAATAGCTGGGAATAATCCCTACTTGGGACTTAGTAGCTGGGAGTGAGCCAATGGAAACGGACGTTATATATTCCGTTTAATTTCATTTTATTTACTGTTTTACCCTTACTCATATACCCAATTCATTATCTTTTCTTTTAACTTAATTATTCCCCTCCCCTCCACTCTCTCTCCTCCCTCACCTCACCATAGTTACGCAGCCTTCAAAACAATCCACAACGCACAACTCAACCTCAATCGAACTTGCCATCTCAGGCTATTGAACCCACTCCATTTCCGACTTTACCCCTCACAACCCACCCTTCTCCACTATCCTCCCCGACGACGACCTCCTTGGCCCCACCATTCACGCATTATTAGAATCTTTCGTCTCCAAATTCGGAGTCACATCTTGTACACGAACAATTTAAACTTCTAGAATGTTAGCGGAGGAGACAATGAGGTTAGGGACGGGTCCATGGAAAGGGTTTTTTTTTTCGACCAATCCAAGTAACAATTTGGTGTAATTTTATGCTTAGTTGCTGAATCACCGTTGAGAAATGCGTTAATAGCCAAATGTGATGGGTTAATCTAATAATCTTATTATCAAGCAAAAGATTTCTGGAAGGGTTTAACTTAGCTTCGTCTCATGTTGGACATACCATAGATGATCATTTGACGGCTAGTAGTTTGGTCTTGACTAGTGTAAGTTGTTACACTCAGATGAAGATAGGCGAAAATGCTTGATTCTTTGGACAACATAGCTTGTTGAAATCATTGTACCTTATAATCTTCTATGCTAAGATTCATACACGATCAATAGTCATTCTGCTAGCCAAGGAAGACGTCGTCGTCGGTGAGGATAGTGGGGATGGCTGGGTTGTGAGGGGGTAAAGTCGGAAATAGAGTGGGTTAAGTTTGATTGAGGTTGGGTTGTGGAGTGTTTTGAAAGCTGGGTATGGTGAGGTGAGGGAGGAGAGAGAGTGGAGGGGAAGGGAATGAGTTGGGTAAAACAGGAAAAAAAATAAAACTAAACGGAATATGTAACGTCCGTTTCCATTGGCTCACTCCCAGCTACTAAGTCCCAAGTAGGGATTATTCCCAGCTATTTTCCAAGTAGGTATTATTTCGGGAAAATCGACCCAAGTAGGGATTATTCCCATCAATTTTACCCAAGAATATAGTAGGAGTTAGACCTCGCAATTGAGTCGATTGGGTATCCCTCAAAAGGAGGATCCCTAATTTTTGATGTACCCTTTAAAAAACAATTGAGTCGATTGGGTTGGGTTCGGGTTGATAATAACAATTTATAGTAGGGTTCGGGTCGGATTTTAACTGGGCCGGACTTAATTGGGTCTTGACAAATCAGGTTGAGTCAGTTTTTGGGTCGGTTAATTGTAGGGTTTGGGTCAATATTCAGACCGGACTAAGCCGGGTCGGATCGTGTTCGGTTCGTCGGGTTTCTTCGGATTCGGATATCAAATGGGGTCGAGTTTTTCGGGTCGGAATTGGGTCTGGTTTTCAGGTCGGGTCGGGTTTTCTGGATTTGGGTCGGTTTTTTTTATAGCTACTGGACAAGAAGATTGCGGGGGTGTCTTTATGAATTGGGCTCCATCTTCGTGACTTGATTGCAGGGCACTTTACCTTGGATTGACTTGCCTATGACAACCTGGACGTGCTGACTACATGGCAAAAAGGGCAGCGTAGGAAGGACGGGAGCAACTTAGCCTACCACGACGACATACAGCCATACAAGATGTAGTCTCCTTCTATTAAAAAGTTTGTAACTTATGTAAAATTTTGCATAGGTCTTGTGATCATGTTAGACAAAGCACTTTCTTTATGGTCTGTAACAATGTAGCAAACAATTGTTGGACCTCGCTCAACTTCTTTAAGCCCTGATTTAATGAATTCTCCGTAGTACCAAAAAAAATAGTGTTTTGAAATAGTCGGATGGAATTCGTAATGTGGTGTTTTGGTGTAATCGATGAACTTGGTAAAGTAGTGTTTTGATGCGATCATATCGAGTTTAGGTGAATTTGAGTCGGGTATGTTCGGATTGGGTCATATGCTATCGCCTATCGGGTTTGGGTCTGTTTCGGTTTTCATTCGGGTCGGTTCGGTTTTGGGCTCATGTAGTCGGGCTCGGGTTTCAGTTTGATTCGGTTTTGGGTCACTAAAATCGGGTTGATTCGGGTTTCGGTTAATATTCGGGTCCGAGTTCGCTTAAAATCGGATATGGGGCAAAATCGGGTCGGTTTGAATGGAATCGGTTTAGTTCGATTCGGGTCAATTCGAAATTGGGCCTACCCAATCTATGTTCGAGATTGGGCCTACCTAATCAGTTCTAAATTTCAAATCGTGTTCGAGATAATCGGGTCAGGTTATCGGTCCTGGGTCAATTTTAACAAGTCTAGTAGGAGACTAGGAGTATAGTGCAGTTTCAACCAAAATGTTTGGCAAATGGCAAATACTAGTAACGTTTAGGTATATTTGGTAAATGGAAAATGATATCTTCGATAATAGATTTCAAGACAAATCTATTCTTAAACCAAACACTACCAATAGTAGATTGACCATGTCAAATTTACTAGTTGGCCTAAATTTACTATTAAAAAAAGAGTAGATTGTCCCTTTACCAAACCAGTCCGGGGTGTATTTTGCCATATCTTATTTTCTCTTCCCTATCATCCCATAAAAAAAAAAGTGCATTGTGTATTTTAAAGGGAGCTACTTTGTACCGCATCTATTTCTCCTATGTACCGTATTTTTTCCCACTTTTTTCCACAATTACCCTTTCCTTTTTAAAAAGTTGCTGACTAGTGTTACAAAAGCCGTGATAACTGATAAGGACAATTAGCCTCCGTGTGAACAACCGAACATAATATAATTGGAGGCCAAGGAGGCGAAAAAGACTAGTAAGTTCTCTAGTACGTAGTATCACTATACCCAAGCCAGAAGGGTACACCCAAAATGAAAACAAAAACGGTGGATCTTCATCCCAATTTACAAGTTGCAACTAAAGCACAATGCGTTAACTGTAGCAAAGCTTTACTACATCAACTGATCAACATAATACAGTTTTTAAAGAAAGATCGGACAACTAAAGAAAGTTGTTCTTTACATCAACTGCATCAGATCCGACAGTCCTGCACTATCAGTTTCCCACAAACACATTCTTCAACGTTTGCTGCAGAATTACAGACTCAACGACATCACTCAAACGGAAAAGGTTGTATATCCATACAATTATTAACCAGTTTTAACCCATAGAGATCAGCCCCAAATAACCATTCAAACAACCAACATAACAAAATCAATCGTGTTTTTAAAAATAATAATTATGAAAACCAGCTTCATGCATACCGGCGAGTCCTCCGATCCGGCGACTAACTCCCCTTGACAACCGTATTGTCCCCGGTGTGCTCCTCGTTAGTGAATCTGAATGGGAGAGGGAAAGAATATCGGGGAAATGAGACGACCGGGCTGGGGGAGTTTGAGGGGGGGGGCGGAGGGGGAAGGGAGAGGGGAAACGAGTGGGGGTAGGAACATCGACTTAGGAAGGGGGACGATTAGTGGGAGGGAGGGGAGCAGCGTACTATAGCAACAGAAAGGTAGTGAAAGATACAGTGAGTGCAGTATTGTAAATAGGGGTAAAATAGGAAAAAAGTATTGTACAGAGTGTACAAATAGATGCGGTACAAAGCACCTCCCATTTTAAAATGCATTCATGTTTCACAAAAACTCATTTGTGAGTTTCTAAACTAAATCAGGGTGTACAAGGGTGGTATATATATGTAGTACATCTAGCTCTATCATATATAATTTGTCATTTTCCCTTAGAGGAAGGGTTCTTAAAACATTAATTTTCGCTCAACTTCCTTTTCAATTATTTCACAAGTGTATGTGCATTCACTACTACACAATGTCGTATCGAACATAAATTAAACATTAGTAAGAATAATCTGGATTGAACTATCGAGGACGTTGTCCGTTGTTCCTGCGAAACAAAGACCTTATTTCGAAGCATGATGTTTCTATAAAAAAAAAGGAAAGAAAAATGTGTATGTTACTTCTATTAATTTGATTAAAAGTGTCACATAAAAAATTAGTATAAGAAAGTATATATTTAAAAGAAGAAATGAATTTGGTGCTTACTATTATGGTCAACTAAACAAAAAATGAATATTTGCATGGGGAACCAATTTTGGACCCTCAACGCATATGTTTCTTACAAGAATTCACATTCCAACTTTTGTCCTCCTAAATTTTTAGTTAATTTGCTCACCAATCAAGTCCAACCCTACAATGAGAAAAGAAAGCCCTTGAAAGAGCAAGAAATAGAAGTGAACTCCATGCTTTGACAACAAACTCCTTGCAGCAGCAGTTAGTAAAAGGAATGCAAGTGCAAGCTCCTTCCTGTAAATGCTGTTTCTCTTCTTTTTCTTACTAATTCCCAATGGTTGTGGCTCTTGCTTTTGTAGCTTACCCAATATTTCAAGCCCTGACTCTGATGATCTCCTCTGAATCTTCTCTTGATTCATGGCCTTAGTTTCCCTTTCTGCTACAGCCAATAAATCTGATTCGGATGCTCTACCAGTCTTCTTTGTCACTACCCACTCATAAGCACTGCCTAGTTGAAATAGCCCCGAAACCATGGCGTTGAATTTGGTGACTGACATTGTGTTTTCAAATAATAGGTAAGGCACTAAGAAGGGGAAGGACTTAGGAGCTGGAAGGATGTTTAAGAATGACAGGAACACGGGTACATAACAGATGACCCACATGGGTAATTCTGCTTCTGGGATGAACATGGTTAAGGGAAGTATGATGCAGAACAATGTGAAAGAGTAGAAAGGTAGGATAAGCTTTCTGAGGAGGAAAAAGAGCAATATCAGATTGGCCTTCTTCCATGCTGTAATCTGCAACAAAGAAAAATGCAAACTTGTCAGTCCATCACCTTAGCTGACAAAAATGAACAAAACAGTTTCAAGCAATGAGATTTGGGTGATGAATTGTACAGGATTAAACATCAGAGTATGTAACAACATTTTATTGTAAGCACTTGTAAAATTTTTACTCAGAAGGATAGATTCATCATACCAAACATCTTAATAAGTCACTGATCATTGATCATAAAAATTGCATGTCTTTCTTCTAGCAATCAGATCATATAATTCATCAAATGTCCAGGGTACAAATGTACAATTCTACCAAATTAACTACAGAGTTGGGAACATCAATTCTCATTGTTTGTGTATGCATCTTCTGTATTATGAATTTATGTAGTCTACTGAGAGCACTAAAGATTATGTAAATGCATATTGTGAATTGTTCTTACCTTTGAACGGAGAATAGCAGGAAGGCAAAGTCTGAAGAGCTGCATAGGACCAGAGTGCCACCGATGCTGTTGCTTCTTGTATGCTTCATAAGACTCGGGCAATTCACAAATCACCCTAACATCATTAAGATAAATGAATTTCCACCCATTCAAATGAGCTCTGACTGCAATGTCCATGTCCTCGACAGTTGTTCTCTCGAGCCAACCACCAGAATCCTCTAAAGCCTTGATCCTCCATACACCGGCTGTCCCATTGAATCCAAAAAAGTTCATATACCACCCATTAACTTGCTGTTCTACCTCGAAATGGAAGCAAAGGTTGATGTTCTGGAGCCTAGTGAGGAGATTTTCATCCTTGTTTACAAAGGTCCACCGAGCTTGCACCAATCCAACGTCGGGTTTTCCCTGGATTACAAAAGCAGCAACATTGTTAGCTGAGTGAACTGCATTATTGATTTTTGTTTTCCATTTTGATTTTGAAATAGTAAAATTTCTTGCGGAAGAACAATTATGTCAATTTTCTTCATCGTTCACCTTTACTCAACTCTAACACAAGTTACACTTGTATGAGTTGTATCTTTACCACTCTTTTCTCTTGGTAAAGAGAACAATGAAACTAATGTCATTGACATAAACAATTAAGTTGGTTTGTTTTCATAAAATTATACTAAGACAGGACTAGTACCTTAAAGTGGGGGATGGTCTTTTTGAGAAAGTCTGGCTGAGGCTGGAAATCGGCATCAAAAATGGCAACAAATTCATAGTCCTTAACATAGTCACATGCCATTGCAGACTTCATGTTGCCAGCTTTGTAACCTGTTCTAACGAACCTGTGTCTGTATACGATGTTAACACCCTTTTCATTCCACGAGTAAACTTCATCCTTAATTAGGAACTGTAGAGTTTCGTCATCTGAATCATCTAACACTTGGATTAATAATCTGTCCATTGGCCAATCAAGCTGACATACTGCCCCAATAGACTGCTCATACACCTACAATAATTCACACGTAACATAATGCCAATTAGTCCCACACTTCCACCTAACACTAGAGAACGAAAATAATAATAATAATAATGATCATAACAATAATGTGCCTAGATTTTGCGCTGAATTGGAAGTCAGCAACAGATTTCAAATTCGGTGATTCAGTATTGATTTAACAATGTGGTCCTTGAGTTATGTACAAGATTAGTCCATATGGGTATCTAACAACAACAGAAAGGGTTGACTAACATTACAAGATTAAATAATTTAAGATGGTAATTAATGATTATCAGCTAAGGTTAAGGATCCAAGAATACAAGCACCTGACACTGACACACTCACTATACACACTGTCTGAACTGGACTGTAAATTGTTAAGTAGCGCAAAGTCGGTGGGATATTAATCCCATCAATTAATGAAGCTCAAGTTCTAGCCAATACAATAGTAAATCCGCCACCAATCATGTATCACCGTCATCAAAGCAATGAGAACATACCAAAGCAATTCACTTAAAAAACTGCACCTTTTTGAGCTGATTAAAATAGCTTGATTTGTCGGAAACAATGCCATAATTTGAGAAATTATACGGAGTATTACTTTATATATATCGGCAAGCAGTACTTTTTTGCGTGGGTTTTTCTTGACATTCTGAATCTGTAAAGGAATCTATCATTCGTAACATGGTAACTAGACTTTTCTTGGAAAATTACAATTGCAAATTCAATTTTATGAGTAACTTGGAATTGAACCTTTCGAAAAGCTATAAAAAAAAAAAATTGTTGTTTCAAAGAAACTATAAATGAACTTAGACTTGCTTGCCTAAAACCTGACCCCGAGCACCCCAATTTAGTGTGGATTTACACTTGGTTATTGTTCTCGTAAATAAATTTAGAGAGTTAGTAGAGACATAATTCGGATTTAGGAGCTGGGACAATATAGGGACATGATGTAACATGATCATCACAAGAGCAATAAATAGATGTCTCTTAAAAATCCAACTAAAGAAAAAAAACAAACAAAACAAAAGAGAGCAATAACGGATGTACGTAATGAGACATGTTACCTCTCTTTCATTGCACATGGGAATCTGAACAAGAACCTTAGGAAAGGTGGAAGAATCTTCAATATCCAAACCATCATCATCAACCTTAGGCTCCAATTTCTTGTACTTCATATAGAAGCACCCAATGCAAAGAACAAATCTATCCAAAGATTGAATGAGAAACAGAACAATGCAGAATTTTGATAGAAAAGCTACCAAAGGAGCAGCATAATCAGCCCTAAATGACAACCAAGCCATATAAGACCATTCTAAGATGTTAGTAACCTCCCAATCAGGGTAGTAACTGCTAAGAAGGGTCAAATCCCATCTCTTGAAATGGGCTATCATCTCGATGATCAATCCTATGATTGAGATCAATAAACAAACCCTTATAAACCTGTACAATTTCCCTCTACTTCTTCCTTCTTCTTCACTGATTTCGGAGAACGCGATTCGCTTCTTTATGGCTGCAATTTTCCCCTTAGAAGCCATAGTAAGCCATGTAATGACATTTAAAGCTCTTTGAACTCTAAGGAGAATTAGCCCTGTGAACTGCTTTGTGCTTACTGGTGCTGATTTTCCCTTTTCTCCTGTATTTGATGAGCCATTTCGCTCTATTGTATACCCACCACCACTACTAGGCTTTTCTACTGTAACTACTAAGTTGTTTGGTGCCATTATGAAAAAAAAAATCCTAATGAAAATGTCGTTAGGAGGTCAATATGTACGTAAGCTAGCTTAGTACAGATCGACAACTTACAAAGGTGGTGTACGACGAAATTCAGGTGTTAAAGGCCATGCTATGTATAGGAGTGTAGGACTATGGTGTTTTGAGATGCCTAGAGTGGGAACGTATTTGAATGTGAGGAAAGACAAAGTATGAATGTGGTGTGAGTAGGTGATATATAGTATGGTATTGTTAAGCGTAGTTCAAAGTATAGGAATCTGGGCCATTTTTTGCAGAGGAATTTCGTTAGGAAGTTATAGAAAGTGAGTAGAGAGAGCAAGTCAAACAAGATTATTATAAGTGTGTGGAAGCAAAGAGAAAGAAGAGACAGAGAACGACAGAGAGGGAGTGAGACAACTAAGAGAACATGTTCATATATGCTTCTATGAACTGTTTATAATACAATTCTAGTTGTCATAAACGACGTACATGTACACCTTCGTTGAAATGACAATCATTGTTATTAGTGTTTACTCGTTTTTGCTTTTGTTTTTTTGCAATTTTTCGACCAAGAGAAGAGTGACATTTTTAGTAAAGAACATCTCTGTGATTTTCTAATCGCGTTTTATGATTTGACACGGTAGAATCAACTTGGATTTTGTGTCCATCATTTCAAACCTTGCACGCGTTACACAGGAAAATGATCGAAGGCTCTAAAAAAAAAAAACACCCATTGCAAAGTAACTAAATAGCGAGTCTTTCTTACAGAATCGTACATACAGTACTAAACTACTCGAAAATCAGTGCTTTGGCCGTTCTTCAAAGTATAAAAGATCAAATTGGTCAAGAATTGTTTAAAATCGGTGAGATTTGTCAAATTCAGCCGTTTTTGATCGATTTTTGGCCCTTTTTTTTTTACCAAACTTTATATTTTTCACATTTTAATAATTTTATTTTTAATAATTTAAAAGTTCAATTTTACGAATTTTTAATATTCATCGAGCCGCTTAAACTAGTTAAATTTATCAACCGGTAGAGAGATCGGTGATCTTCAAAACATTGGTTAGAAGTAGTTAACAAATACTATATGTAAATGGGGAAGAAGGTATGATGACTTCCACTAGATGGTAGGCGTAAGGGTTAGCATAATTAACTTAGGAAGATCTTGATCGTTAATGGTCCAGTTAGGTTGTGAAGGTCATTAACTAATTATTATCTAAACTATTATATCATTTTTAGATTAATTTCTACATTATTAACATCAAGGTCTAGATGTGCTGACATAAGATTCAATATCTTCCTTAGTAATGGTGACACCATCTAGCGAGAGCCATCATACATTTTTCCATGTGAACATAGTTGCAAAAGAAAAAAACATTGAAATAAATTTTAAAAATTAATACAAAATTAAAATAAATAAGCTAAGCTTGAAGAAACAAAATTAACCCAAAGTAAGAAGCTATGTTGCTTTTGATATAGACATTATTACTTTAAAAATCCTTTACATGGATTGATCGTGCGAATAATCATTTAAGGGATTATAACAAAAGAAAATAGAAGAATGAATGTAGACATAATGATTGAGACACGAGGTCAACATAAGAAATTAGAATGAGAGAGTAATCCTTTCTTTTGAAGTATATATTTTTTAGTTTGTCATTAAAAAAAAGATAAATAATACACTTTAAACATTGTCTAGCTGAGATGGCTCGCCTAATCAGTAGAGGATATATTAAACAATAATGTATCCAATAGTATTATAAGACTAACTGACTCATTTGAGAGTATCCTAAATGAGAGTAGTCTGAATAGTTTTGTTAAGAAATATCTAAAAGATATTTAAATTAATTAAAGAAATTACAACTAATTCTAAATTGAATTAAAAACTTTAAAAGTGAAAGAATTAAAATTGAAATTCTACATGCATGTTTTTCCAGCTTCCGTTGGGTATTAACTGAACTGAATTAAACTGAACTAAAAATATAAACTAAATTGAACTAATTTTCTTTAATTTTTTTGGGACTTAATTACTCATTAAAATGTTATCAATATTGGACTTTAATTAAATCACATTGTGATTTTTTTAATAATATACAATGAATTGAGAATGAAAATAGGGGTTATAATTTTTCACAATCAAATGAAACGAGTTGAACTAAATATGCTACATTGAATTAAATTAAACTTTTAGAAGTGAAAACACATGCCCTATAGATAATTCACATAATTAAACGGAAACAACTTCAATATACTAATATAGAAATTGGCGTGTCAATAGTCTCCGTGTCAAATTTAAAAGAACATCCAATCACATTGTAGTCACAATCAGATCAGCTACAATAAAAAGGAAAATTAAGATCAGGAGAACTGAAATCAGATCAGCAGAATCTAAAGCACGGAATCAAATTTCGCAAATCGGTGATTTGTTGTACAATTATTTGTAGGTGGAAGTGTCAAATTTGATTAGGTAGTGACAGACTGAGAGCCTCATATAGGCAATAATCGCAACTCGCAAGCATAAATCACTCCACAATTGGCTCCCTGTGTCTAGTGACTGCGACCCGGACTTGTTAAGTTGTTATTTGGCACCTCTTCCACTTTGCCCAAATAGGCAGAATTTGAGGATTTGGTGACCAAAATAAAAGAGAGAATTATAAAGAAAACTGCGCTTCGTTGAGTGACGTGAGAGAATTATTTACTCAGATTTCGTTTTCTTCATCTTTTTCCCCCCTCTTCTCCTGTCGCTCTTTTTCATGGCCTACTGTGCACTTTTGGAATTTTGGATGCGCCATTTCCAGTCAAGTATTTCGGCTGACGGTAGTACTGATAAATCTGTTATAAAAAAAAAACAGGGAATGCTGCCTTGCCCTATACTGATGTAACCGATTTAGATTCCTCTAAAAAAAATGTCACCAATTTAGATTGTTGGAGTGACAATCGTCTCTGATTTTCACTTAGAAAGCTCTATTAGCCCTAAAGCCAGCCTGATATAGGACTAATAGGGATGAATCGTAATCGATTTTCTTAAATAGTGGTAAAGTTGCGTAGATCATGAGCTCGAACATATTTATTAAATAGGGATTTATGTTGAGACATATTGGAATTTTGTCCCACATTGATAAATTGACAATGCCTTGGGATGTTTATAGCTTAGAGGACCCCTCCACCTATCACCAATTGGTTTTAGGTTGGAACCTCTCTAGTGTTGTGAAAATCTCTTGGCCCACTAAACATACACATTAGCAGGAGGTCCAGGTGAATATGTAATGCTTATCGATATCCGTTCAAAATAATTGGTCACTGAGTTCATAGATAGAAGGAAATTTACCATTTTGGGTACCTTACCTATACCAAATTGGGGTCCAAAGTATTCAATATGTCAAATAAGGTACCTGTACTTTTGAACGTTGTACCAAATTGGGAACCCAAGCAGTTTTCTGTCACAAAAATTGTCCAAGTTAGGGTCATTTGAGTAATTTTGCTCACAGGAATTATCTGCATCATTGAGCTGAAGATAAACTCCCAAAGAGAGAAGAGAGTGGAAGAGAGATAGTGTTTTTAAGTGGGATTATGTTTTATTATGATAAGAGTATATTTTATGGAGGAAAATATGTTTTCCTTTTTGTTTCCTTGTTTAGAGGGGTATATATAATGCTGACAAATCATGCATGCAAAATTACTTAAATGAACCTAACTTGGTTAGTTTCTGTGACAGAAAACTGATTGGGGTCCCATTTTGGTACAATGTTCACAAGTATAGGTACCTTGTTTGACATATTAAATACTTTGGACCCCAATTTGGTATTATACTATAGGTCAGGTATCTAAAATGGTAAATTCCTAGATATAATTAGTAGAATTCAATTCTGCCGTAAATTATCGAATTCACGCCTTAAAAAATTACCACTGCTCTTCAGTTACTGGTTTAAATTAATTGCTAAAAAAATTGCAAATTAAAGTTGTTTTAAACCTTTCCTCTAACAATGGGCGACAGATGCGAGATGGATTAGTTTTCCTTCTTCATTTCTGGCTTCTTCCTTACTTGTGAAGATCTCAAATACAATTATTATGTATAGACAAACTTGGTCGACATTTAAACTTATGGGTTCGCCGCAACTAATTCGCCTAGCAGCGTCATGAGGGAGATTAGATCATTTGCACCCCAGCCACCGTGCACTGCCATGTAACCTGGGCCAGCCATATACACCCTTTGCCGTTACATAGTACTACAATATACTACTCAGTTTTAAGTAGTACTCTTACTACTGTATGTGTGAGTGACGAGTGTGTTAGTCACATGCGCTTGATAAAATGTCACATGTGTTTGCGTAGATTTACAGATCAATATGGCTAGGACGTGTTTTAAATTTTGCTCCTTCCATATAATTATCACTCAATATCGTTTTTTTGAGGGCACAATTATCACTCAATATCCGATACAACATACATAATTTAGTAGGGCCATTAATATTAATAATACTCCATAAATCTATCTGATACTCGATCTTTTATGACTCTCCATCTATATGAAATTATGAATTGTGTTTAACATTATTATTATGATTCTATATGACACCATCTATGTATTATTGTTTAAAATTATGGTTGGCCCTGAAGTTCCAAGGGTAGTTACACTGATCAAGTACACTTTATTGATCAGTGAGGACAAGCGCTGATGGCCGTGATGGGGTTTATACGAGCTAGCAATTTCTTGGTGTACTGTTGTGGTGATCAATTTGGTGAACAATGAATCCTTTCATCGGGCTTTGGTTTCTATAGCTAGTGCTCAAGTCTACACCTTAGCTTCTTCTTTGTTTGACAAAGGATACAACTTTGAGATGCCCTAGAACCTAACTATAAACTAGAAAGAGGCTGCTCCTGTTTTCTAGCCTTGATAGGTAGATTATGAGCTTCCTCAACATTATTCATATGCTATTATATGTACATGAATCTACTTATTTTTAGCAGATTCAAGGGTAGCCAAACAAGGCTTTGTTGGTACTAATCTTACAACACTATTGTAATGAAAATAAAACTAGATGATAGGTTTACATTTTGTGTTGTCTAATGTATACTCAGCTAGCTTTGAAGCTTTGTTAAGCATCAATAAACTAGAGCTAATTATGGGCAAATAATCATCTATGCAACGGGGAGGCAACTGTATCAGTGGCGAATGTATATATTCTACAATGGATATCCACTAATCAAGTACTTCCTCTTTAACGTTCTCCAATTCAATATTATCCACAGCTACCCCATTAGAAAGGGGTGATGCTATTGCCAAGGCTCTGTTTTTGTTCAAGTTAAATATTGTAGTTTATTTATTTCTTTTCATCGAGCTTTGTTCCATTAAGTTTTGAGCTACATAGACGCTATGTTATAATTCATTTAGGTTCAATTTAGTTAAGTTTTTTTCCGGTAGTTATTCAGTTAAGTAAACTCTTGAATAGATAAACAAAATAGAGTTTAGTTATCGGTTTCATAGAATCTAGTTTGAATCATGCATTTTAAAGCTTTAAGGCATCAAACAAATACCAAGGATTAGGTTTACTAGTCATAAACTCATAAACACTGGTTTGTAGAAACTTTGATTCATTTATTTATGACCATCACGACTAACTATTAGGGTGAATTCATAAGACGAACTCACTTGAGTTCAAATGGCCCCATATTGTTTAAGTTACCTTCAAACTCATCATTACAATTTTGAGTAGTAGAATATTGGAACAACCCATGTACAAGTTATTAGCAACTCAAATGTGGCCCACTTATATACTCTTTCATTTCACAATTTTCATCTTCTTCTCACTTTCGTTTTTTGTTTCACAATTTTCATCTTCTTCTCACTTTCGTTTTTGTTTTGTTTCACAATTGTCTCCCCATTTCTATTTTTAAACTATTTTTTTTTTTATCATTATACACTTACTTTCACTCCCTTATTCTCACCCAAACCAACATTAAACACTCACATTCCCTACCCAAAATAAAGGTAGGGCTTGGCACATATAAGCCAAAGTGAGGCTCCTAAAAAATAATGCTCATTTGCAAGTGAGAAATGTGAAACAAATTAAAAGAGTTATATGTTATTGTAGAATTTTTAAATTATCAATGAGAAAACTTAGAGAGACATGAATTTTATATTAATTATTAACTGGTCTACCTGATTCGCATAATGAGTTTTTCATAAGAATAACCCAACTTAGTTTGGAACTTTGGTTGCAACTTGCAAACCTATGATATTATGAGATCAACTACTGAAAGTTGAAATTATTAGTTGTCTGTGTTTGATTAAGAGCAACGATAGATATATGAGATAGTGAGGGCGAGTATCACCAATATTTTCTTCTGAAATCTTATATTAATTTGGGATAACTCTCGCCTCACACACAGAGAAAGAGAGTTATATGTTTCTTTTTGGTTTTAAATTAGCCACTATGGCTAACAAATCTGAGAAGGACTGATTCAAACCTAAGAACCGGTATATGTATCGTCTCAATCTTTACCACTAGGCCAAGACCTCCTCGGCTTATATTTAACTTTATATTTTAAAATAAAACTTTTTCTTTGCAGTTTTTTTTGGTGTAATGTCTTTTCAGATAGTTTATAATCATACATCTCGACTGCCTAAAAGTTTGTGAAAATAGTGAAATACCTCCAATTCTTAGGTACACCGGGTGTACGGGTACACCTTATGGATTTATAACTAATATTACAACAAATATCATTAGTCACATTTTTAATGCCACTAGTCAGTCCCTTTATAATTAGTTATAAATCCACAAAGTGTACCGGTATACTAAAGACTTGCTGGTAAAATACTGCTAGTAGTAAAAAAAAAAAACGTACTATTTTGCCTTCCTTTTTGTTCTTAAAAATAAAAGGTATTTCCTTTTCAATACGGAGGGAGTATTCTCGCCTAATAGGCCAATTAAATATGTGGGCTCATTCACGTATACTACATAATACACCAAATAAAACAGGCCCAGCCGCTCAGCCCATAACATTTCATCATCACCGGGTAAAAGAAATCCCTTGTTTCCTCTTTCCGCTTTCATTTTCCAACTTTCTCCTGGGCAGTAGCCTTTCACACTGTGTTCTCCCACAGTTCTCTTCTCTTTGTATATCAGTCAGGTACAAACGGCACTCACTTATTCAGTTCAGTTCCTTTTCCTCATTTTACATCAAAAAAATGCTCTCATTTTATTTCGTTACAACATGATTAGTTTTTCTGATTATTTTAATTAATGAGCTTTGATATATTTGTTAGTTGAAGAAAGAAAAGGAGAAGAAAAGATGCAACTAGGACTAATACAAGGGCTAGCAAGGGCTATGCGGAGGAAGCGTACGTCCTCCCTTGATATCCTTTCCTCGAAAAGGGCACCTAGGAATTACTACAAGGGGAAGAATTGTAAACCTACTGGTTTCCACACCCGCAAAGGTTTGTACCTTTTTTTCTACCTTCCTTGTCTTTTTTTTTTTTCATTTGTTGGGTTTGTTTGATTTTGTGGGTATTGGGTGCAGGTGGGTATGTTGTGGTGCCGGAGAAGTTGCCAGTTTATGTGGTGCCTGATTTGACTGATTTCAAGGTACTACTTTTTTTTTTCTTTTCTATTAGAGCATGATAATTGGTACTGTTGCTTTGATATGTTAGGTAGAGTTAGAATGAATGTTAAATGGCTCTTGAATTAGAGCAAAGGAAAATGTTTTTTTTTTTCTTGTCTTAGTGATTAATCTAGACCACTGATGAGTGAAATGATGAAAGGGCACAAGGTCTCTCTCCGAGATTGACCAATTGCTGTATTGAAGTATTAACTTCCAACAATTTCACAAAAAATAAGAAGTATTGGAAGGTTTTCTTAGCTATTTTGCTAGAGTCCATAATCACCTAAAGATGAAAGATGGAGATAATTCTTTCAACTTCATAGGCATTGGACCTAACTCCTATTAGTTGATTCAGGATGACAAATTATAGCTGCAAGCCTGCAAAACTCTGGCCATCAGCGCTCATGATATAGCAAATGAGTTTTTTTTTTAGACTTTGGAGTAATTAGGGTAAATAATAATAATAATAATAATAATTATTA
>ONZK01000442.1:43350-71943 GCA_900322385.1 Pharnaceum exiguum
AAGCTGTCCTCCTAATAGCAAATTACAAGTTAGACCAATTCCTTTGCAAAATAGTCAAAGGATAGTCTACAAATGCTCCAGCACTTTTAGCCCACAAAGAAGCTAAAAAAGTAACACAGGGTAAATAATTATTCTGGAGGTTCTATGAGTGGAATGGTGCTGCTTTCTTTATATAGTACTAAAGGTTCTGGCTTGTCCTTTTACATAGCCCAAGGTTTATGTCATTGCTGAGAAGTAAGAAGATTCAGAGGTTATGATTGAGAATCAATTGTTGTTGTCAGAGAGGCTTTGGAGGCCGAGGAAAAACTTGATATTTGATGGTTGCAATGTAGGGGCAGGATCATTGCTTTGGTTTTGAAGTGGCTGCGAAGTTTTTTGTATATTGAAATCACTCATCCAATTCATTATATCTTTCAATCTTCTCCTTGTTAAAAAAGGTAATTAAATATGACCATCTGGGTGGGGGGAGGAGGTAGGGGTTGATCTTTTTTAATATTTAGATGCTTTGAAGGATGTCAGGATTGAGAATTTAAGGGATCTTTAAGGAGAAGATTTGGGTATACTGGTGTAGTCATTAGGTAGTAAAAGGCTTTTGACATTTCTCGGGCTGTGTAATGGCTTGAAAATATGACATAGTAGATGGGAGACAAAAGGCATCCCTACGATAGAGTTTTGGGATTTACAATTTCTGGGTTGGATGGGAACCTGAGACAAGATGTGGTAACAAGAGAGAAAGATCAGTGGTTTTATTATGGGTATTCTATGACATCCGCTCCCAGGGATTTAAATAATTGCCAATTTGCCATCATGTTATATCACAGCTGTTATGTGACGGGAAATTGAGTTGGTGTTGTTATAGGCGTTCGTAAAAGACATTTTGGATTTGAAGAGAATAGCATCCGTCACGGCCGTTGTACCCTTTAAAACAGCATTAGTTCTTGTTATGGCTACTTTCCTTGCTGCACTCCACATACCATGTCGTACGCGATCTATCCAAACTTGAGACTTCTACACTATCGCAATTACTTGCCTTGTAGGAACCTAGTTTAGTATTATAAGTGTTCAGAAGAACTTAAACAAGCCATAAGTTTTGTAGACACAATGATAGTGATCCGTTACACTATTCCGTGCCAACTTGTTTCTACAACTTGTGACCACATTTTAAAACCTTGGCTAGGACAAATATGGAGTTTAGTGCCACCTTTGCTCGTTGAAAGATCTTGTGTTTTGCTTCTGAGCATGATGTAGGAAGTATGGGTTGGGAGATGGATTACGGCGTTTATAAGATCTGTTCACCTTCAATTAGCATTTTTGATATACCTTATTTGACTAAAGTAGTCTGCTAAAAGGCTAGAAGCAAACAAAGTTCTTTCGGAAGTGTGCTTAATGTTTGAAGGCAAATGCAGTCGATCTGGAGCTGTTGCCTTTTCCCTGTTTTCCTGTTCATTTTTTTAATGTTTAAACCTGGAAAATTGAATTGATTAATATAGGAGTTGCACTGTACCCAAGTTGTTGCTCTGAATCTAGCGTTGAAGATTGCAATGAAATCAGCGCTGAATAAGTTGGCTAACCCTGATGTTATACTTAAATTTTTCCGTATGTCTATTGTCATGTAGTATGCAGAACTTGCTAAAACTGCCACCCTAACCTTCTTTATAATAGTTACCTGACGTGTAATTTTTTTTTTTAAAAGTTGAATGGTTTATATTTGTATCATTATCTGCTGGACTCTCAGAAGCGAAGTGAGATCTTTTCCTAGTATTATTAGTACCAAAGAATAGAGAGAAAAGAGGAGGATTTTAAAGATACCATTGCACACAACTCCTGGAGAAGATCTGATTTCCTCAGATTCGGCGTAAACCTCAACTATGCGGTCAACGTGTCCCTTGTTTATGGGTAGACGCTGATCATATGTGTGGAAAAACAAACTAACATTTAATATCGTGCATTTTACAATAAGAAGGTGAATTGACAAAGGAAATCAGCAATGCAATTTCTTTCAAAACTAAACTAACTTAGCAGAAATAAGAGCACTCAATTGAAATAAATAATTGCAAGTGCTGTCCAAACTCCGTTTCAGATTTATCTCATCATCACTTCGCTCCCAAGGAACGAAATGGGCCAAAGTTTGGTTAAGGTGTGCTAGGGTTATTCTGGGCTGTTTGGGTGGCACCGTCTCGTTGCTAACCCTGGTTCTTGCTGAATCTGACACTTGTGGTTCGTTAGGCTTTGGTAGGGCATCTCTTGTCGAAGAAACATTCCTTCAGACGTTTTCTGCTTTCCCAGACCTCCTTGAAAGTTTTTTGGGCCTCGTTAAAACTTAAGACAAAATCTGGCTGAGGTAACTTGGGGTAGGCCGGGCTATATGGGTGTTGCTGTCTCGTTGGTAAGTCGAATGTGATAATCTAGATTTGTTAGACTCTGCTTGGGTATCCACGGTATCTAGGATTGCATTCATGATGGGAGCAAGCTGTATTTCCTGCCCAAGCCACGTCCTTTTGGGCCTTTGCTGTTTCCGTCCTTGCAAATTTCTTAGACCTCATCATCAAATCATTCACTCAAACTTCAGTCAACACTTACGCTACGGGCTTCCAGCTTTGGGTGGATTTGTGCACTCCCACCTGCTCTACCACTTAGAGAAGAGAAAGTCAGCATGACAGCGAGTAAGTAGTATGTATTCTCCACTGTTGTACATACTTCGTAGGCTAAAATAATTTCCATCCCGTAATTACCCATGATGTCGTCCAACAAATTTGGGTAGGCGTCGAGCAAGGGAGGCTCCAGGGGTGTTAAAGGGATAGCGGAAGCATGGGATGCCACATTTCTACTGAAGAGGGCCAGAGGAGTCTAGACAGTGGCATTACAAAGATGGTCAAGCTCTTACCCAGATATACTAGGTCTTCCAACTCTCTTTATTCTCCTTAGGGTAAAATGGTCTCGTTATGTCCTTGCAGTCAAGCTATGCTGCCAAATTTTTGGGTAAAATGGTCTTCCAACTCTCTTTATTTTCCTTAGGGTAAAATGGTCTTCCAACTCTCTTGTATTCAACTTAGGGTAAAATGGTCTTCCAACTCTCTTTATTCTCCTTAGGATGTTTTCGTCTGATGTCAAGTAAGTCATTGGGTGTGAAGAATAGGTGGACTATTAATGTAATGCTTGCTGCCAAATTTTTGGTCTTTATGTGAAGTGATGACCGGATCGGTCCGGAGGGAGTTTGCACCCCACTCCTAAATTTTTCAGTTGCTGCAATTTGAAGGAAACACATCGTTGGTATCCATTGTCATTTCCCTTTAATATTGTAAGACTGAAGTTCTGAAATTCAAATTTCTGCTTAATTTGTTGAAATCATTTTCAGTTTAGGCTAGTCCATTAAGTTGAGGTTGAGAAAACTTAATTTGTTGACAATGGAATGTGCTGTGTATACCAATCTTGTTGCGAAGGTAGGCAGGCCGTAGGTTTTTTTTGATTGGGCCAAAGCTTGAGTTTTTGCTCCTAAATAAATATCGAATACCAGGTTTTGGAAGTTTCGTTCGCAGGACGAATTTTGTTACACTGGGTGACAACTAGCGTGGGAAAATAGGGTCAACAATGCTCGGTTCGCAAAACCTTATTGCTGTCTTGCGATTTAGTTATTATTTAAACCAACTAGATGGGTTACCACATTACATTGGCACCAGTTGTTGAGCTGAGATTTACGCCTTGTACGCTATAACTTCCAGGGCATTCGAAGAACAAGTGTTTAGTTGTGTATTAGATATTGTTTGTGTACTAGATATTGTTTGGTCCATCTTGATGTTAATAGATACCCATGAAACCCTATTTCACATAATCGGAGGGCATTGTAATGGACTTAATGAAACCCTATTTCCATCTTGATGTTTACTTGTCTCATTTTGGAGGAAGTGGATTTTTACGGGCAATTGTTTCCTATGATCTAGAGTCTACCAAACTATCTAGCGTAGTCTCATTTCCCATGAACTAGGACTTCATTAGTTTGTAAGTACGAATAAGACAACTTCTTGCTCTTGGTTACGGAGTACATACTAACATAAGCTATGATCATGTGTTATCCACTTCTTTTTTGTTGATAGCCATGGAAGTAAAATCATTATTACTATCTTTCAGCTTTGGGGATTATGAAATATATCATAATAGCTGAAAAACCTTCCCGTACTTATTTTTAGTGAACGTGTGGGAAGTCAATATTCCAATGCAGCAACGCGTCTAGGGTCTCTTTCGGAAACCATATCTTTTTATATTCAGGGGAAAGGTTGCGTACATCTTGACTCCCTAGACCTCCGTGATATGGGGATTACACTGGGTTGTTGTTCTTGTTGTTATCCACTTCTTTATCAGCAGCATATGAAGCATAGCTGGACTCAAAATGAATGAGCTTGTAGGAAATTGGTATATGTTTTAAACAGGAACTCCATGTGTCATATACTGACAGGTGATAAGGTCAAGGCACCTTGGCAGTTGAAATCTATCCTGGCCACATTTAAAGTCCTTATTATTGCATTTGGGTTCTGACGTAAAAGGAATTCTGTTGTGTGTGTTTCTTAATCATTTTCAGCTCTCTGTTTCAGAGGTCTTAGAAGCAATCAGAGCAGAAAACTCATTTAGTATGTTAACTCAAATCCCTTTTGCAGTATGTTAGTAATTAATTATATACAGTATTCATATCCGTGGCCGTCTTTATCCTTGAGGCCACTTCAAGTGCCAGGCCAGCTTCTTTCAGCTTTGGTAATTTCCTCCCTGGCTTCTAGTGTCTCTCACAGATTGTCCTTACCGTAGCACTATTAAGCCCTTTGAATCTAAGGAATTTTGAGTTGGCTCTAGGAAGTAGAGATATGCTCCAAAACGATTTTTTTTGGATAACATGGGTATCTAGGCTTTGCCTAACTAATCCCATGGCCCCTGAAGTTAACGACCGGTAAATCCTCCAGTGGCCCTGAGGAGACTCGAACTTGGAACCTCTGAAATAAATCTCAGTAGTCTCATGCATTGGCCATCTTTGGCAGATCATGCTCTATCCTATCCTTCATTCTCTGTTACTGGAGCCAGTGTAATCTGCCGTTATAAGCATTGATCCTGATCGTAGTACTCTGGTACTTGTTAGGAATTTTCCCACCTGAGATACCATTCACTTCAGAAAATATCTCTTTGTTAAGAATTTCGGAGAATTTTGTCTTAGTCCCCGATTTGCTAGCAGACCAAAGATTGGTATAATGGTAATAACCTCAAAACAATGGATAAATGACGAAACTCATATTCACAACTATATAAGGTGAATCTAATTTGTTGCAATTGCACTATGGATGATGAAATCAATAGGAGGTTGTGACAGTAAAATTCTTTAATGGCATTGTCCACGACCACGACCAAAACAGGAAACTGGGAGATATAGTTCCTCCCTGTCTTAAATCCTTTCATCTTCAACAATCGACTGTGACTTATTTAGTTATATATAATTTGAGACATGGGAGAGAAAACAAACTAAGACGTTAGCGGGAAGTTCAAATGGAAAGTTCCTTGGGGACCTCCCAAGTCAGTTACTCCTGCACCCAGGGATATAGAGTAGAAATTACATCTATATGTTATGGATGAAATGAATCAAGACAGGAAGAACCTGTGTCTCCCAGTACCCTGTTTTTCTCATGGACAATGCCATAGATTTACTACTTCAATCTATTAAAAAACTGTCCTCATAAAAAGACGGTAGTCATGGCCTTTCTTTGATGAGTGTTTCATGTCAACCATTTTTTTTTACTTTACTATTTGCTTAGCACCTTGTTCATGTCATAGGGATGCCACAGCATGATACCTTTAAGAGGAATGTTAGTTTATTACTGCCTTACTGGCCTTTGAATGAGCGTAATGGCTGTGGCATTTACTTGTTTAAACTGTTTTTGTGAGGGAACCGTTGAACAAGAGCAGTTTGTAATGTGCGTCAACCGCTTGCCACTTCCTAGTTCCTACTATTGTTTGTAGTGGCATGCATTCAACCAGCCATTGAAATTGTTACCGCCTACTAGAAAAATCTTTGTTTTTTCTGCACTTCTTTCAATAATAGGAGTCAGTCATCATGTGATATGGGCTGGAGCCCGGAGGTTCTTGAGAGTTGTATACAGTACCCAAGAGCCTGGTATCGTAATAAACGACATGAATACTGATATCCCTGGCTGCCATTGAAATAACTGTATTCTTTGGTTGCTTGATGGACATGAAAAGCTATATTAACCATGATGGTGACATGGTTTCTAACCCCCCCTCCCCATAGTAATAAAATAAAAATATTGGTGCTGCGGTTTTTCATTTCAAGTTTAGAAGAAGTCTACCAGTTGACATCTACAACACAACCCTCTTTGGTAGTATGTCTTTGCGCGTGGGGATTTTACGAACTCACACATTTAAAGAATGTGATGTTCTTATTGGGCATTGAACTAACTCTCTTGGAACCAACAGTAGTCACTGGGTTTCTTGTTCTAGCGTAGCAACGCGTGAAGGCCTCAGCATGAACTCTTACCAAAATGTGATCCCTTTTTTCTACAATTTATTGTTTTGTTTCTTTTTTTTTTCCCCTGCGCTTTCGCCTGCTGGGATCTTTTTTTTTCTTCTGAAAAATGATATCATTATTCATTGTTTTATTGTCTTCTCCCACAATAGTACATGTTACGATTGTAAACACGGATGCTGACAGATGAACTTTCGTTATCTCAATTAACCTTATACATTTTCATTTTTGCGGTGGACCCTGCTTTCAGCTCAAGCCATACGTTTCTCAGTGTGCACTGAAAGTCAACACAGCTGAAGCTTCTGATGCATCCAATTAGAATGACAAACTGAAGAAGTATGCGATGGATTTTGGTTGGTGTTAGAGACAAGACATTCATTACTGATACAGCTCCATCTAGAGGTAGATTTTGCAAGTGAAGTCAGTGACATTGGCGGTGTCTTAGATATGTCCTTGTCGTTGTATCTATGACCAAGTTTTTAGATCTGGAAATGTATTGAAGGAGTCATTTTGTTACTTGGGTGTTTAAATAAAAAAAAGTTGTCCAATGTGTGTTCCTTTTTTTTGATGGCTTGTATGGTCTTTAGCAGGGAAGTTAGAATTTTTTTGGCCTTTGTCGTTAGATGTCTTTCACTAAATTCTTCCTTGTGCGAATGAAGGATAGTACGGAGTAGATATAATAGAAAAGTTGGATTCTTGGAGTTAAAATTGTTCCTAAGAAGTCCCTCGGTTCTTCTGACTGTTGTTTTTATTTATTTATTTTGTTTCATTTCGATATCCTTTGTTCATGGTGATTGTGCTCGTCGATCGTTGAAGGGTGAGTGTGATGGTTGGACTGACTAGCAAAGCATCATACACAACGGAGACTCTTAATTGATGCAACAGTAGAGGAGCAACAGTGATGATAGCAAACACCTACTCTTCCTCTCTGAAAAATACAGATGAGTTCAAATTTGAACGCCTACTCTGGGATCCGAATTTACGCCTTTCAGCAAGCAGCTTGTGGAGAAAAACTAAGCAAATTTGCAAACAGACGATGCAGTTGATTGTGGCCTTTTTGAGTTCATTTTATGATCAATATTAAAGGCGTTGAAGTTTGTGTTCAAGGTACCAAACGGACATCGTCCCTTAATTCCTCGATCTGGTTGGATAGAGCAACAACATACTCGTCTTCTTTTTTTTTGGTGCTCGCATGCTCGTCTTTTATTGATATGATAATTATCAATATTCTTTTACAGAGCAACATCCCAAATTCACAACTATGGAAAGCTTCCGGTTGCACTTGGTGGCTCATCAATCTTTTTCAATTAACAAATTTGACTACTCAATATGACTATTAGGTGTTTAGTAAAGGAACTTTTCAACTAGTCAATCTGCAAGTGTTTAGCAAAGGAATTTTTAAGTTAATTTTTTTGACAAAACAATACAAAAGTTTCCTCAATGGATGCATTTGTAAATTTTCTTGTAAGAAAATGGTAACCCTTTGATGTCTCTTCTAGAGGATTAATAAGAATATGTGATACCACCGGCAGGAAAACTTGTCCTTCAGTGCAGTGGGAAAGCTAATGTCCGAGAGGTTGTAAGCCTGAAATATTCAGCACTAGTGAATTACTGACAGCCAAGCAACAGTTCAACTGTCTTTTGAGAACTCACTGGTACGTAGATGAATGTCGTGACTCGTAACTACCACACTAGCAGTTTGAGTTTGAGACTTTAGTTTCAAGTTTCAACACGTTGAGGAATGCTCAGTTACGACTTACGATTGTTACGAACCATCATGGGATAGTTTCGTTTCATGAAGGGACCCAGCAGTATGGACCCCACTAATTTGCTTTGATCTTTTCCCAGTTCTCAATTTCCCACTACCAAATTTGTTCGAGATTGCGCCGCGATGTACTCGTTTGCGTTTTTCCTTTCCCAGTTCCCCTTTTGCCTTTTCTCAGGAAGGTATACACATATTTTACTGTCATGCAGGGCTACAGCTGATGTCTCACGTGTGTGTACTGTGTAGTAGACGGCTCTTATCAGTTCTCACGGGGCAGGTTTCCCTCAGGCCTAAGGTAACTACTAGATCGAATCTGCTGTGTGCACTGTTTCGGCGTTTTGATTTAGAATTTTTCTGCTAAACTGAAGTCAAATGGAGAAGCACAAATGCACAATTTAGGGCCTGTTCTAAACACTTCATTACAATTCATTTACTTTCAATTCAGTTGTTTTCTTTCAATAGTAAGAAGGTGTGACATTAGTATCAATTTATTGTTCTTTATATATCATTGTAAAGGTGTCACTAAGTAGTTTCATAAAAGCCCAATATTGATAGGGTAGGTAAATGTGTGTCAAAACAATTAAGCAAAATTCAGTTCAATTAAGTTAAATTCAATTACTTTCACTTCAGTTCAGTTTTTATAAATAGAAAAGAACAGGCCGTTAAATAATGAGAGGGTGTGCGTGTATTCTATTTTATTTTATTTAGTGAATTAAAACATTTTGAATAAATATTTAACTAAACACTTAAATGAACTTGTGAAGAATTCGAACATAATTGGAAAAAATATACTTAGCTTAAGTGAATTGATATATAATATTTTAGTGGAATAAAATAGAGCCTTAGCATAAGAACAATGAGGATTATTGATGATGATGTACTTATAACAAGGTAGAATATTTGTCAAACTCAAGCGATACCAAATAATAAAAGAAAGATAGAATTGTCAAATAACTTCTGGGGTGTGTATATGGTCCTTGTCACAAAAAACAAGGACTATAAGGCTTTTGACAAGGACAATTACTATCCATTAGATTGTCCTACTTTTAAGGAGGAGCCTTGATTGACTTGTATTTATAATTTTAATTTATCTTTTCTTTTACCGAGATAAATATTAGAAAAATTAATTTTTTTTACGTGAATTTTTTTTTATTTGTTTGCAAAGCCGTGTTTGACTGGTACTACCTCTGGATTTCGGAAATTTATACACATTTTGTACTGGCAATAATACAGTTTTGTAACGACGAAATATGACTTTAATCGAAGATAAGCTCAGATAAGTTGTCGCTACAAAAGTACGTGTTAGTAACGACAATAAGTTTTTTTACGAGGATTTTAAATCTCCACATTTTCATACGGACAAAAGATGAGAAATGTCAGAACAAAATAGTATTTAACCTCCATATTAGTTTCTATAACTACAATATTTCATTATTGTCCTAACTGTAAACATATTAGTTTCTGTAAGTACAAATTTTCTGAACAATATGTCATAACTAAAACGGTGTAATGTAAGTACAAAGTACTTTGAAATTTGTACCGACAAAATAAACAATTAGTTACGACAAAAATAGCACATATGTGCTCATAAATCATGCCTTTTTGTACTGAAAATACACTAAGTCGTCAGTACAAGAGTGTTGGTTTTCTGAGTTAACTTACACCCCAAACATGATCTGGGTAAATATTAAAAATATTATTTTCAAAAAAAATTATTTTCGAATTATTTTTGTATTTTTTATGAATAAAAAGAAAAGATCAATTATAATCATAAATACAAATCAATCAAGGCTCCTCCTTAAAATAGGACAAATCCAAAGATTGCTAATTGTCCTTCTCAAAAGACTTATGATCCTTGTATTTTGTGACAAGGACCATATATTTTTCAATAGCATTATATTACTCTTTAATCTTTATTGCGAATGTATTGAATCCGGTACATATTTATCTATTGTTCTTTATTGGCCAATATCTGAATTCATTTAGAAAATCTTATTTGCAGTGGTATCCTAATTGATATGACCTTTATAAATCATACACCCCCTAACCATATTGATTAAATTCTGTTGTGAACAATGAACATCACTTTCATTTTCTTTTCAATATGTGCATTTTTGTAAATGAGAAATAAAAATCGCAATTCGAAAAGGAGGGACCAAAAAATAACTTTCTGTTTTCACCGGTTTGACTGAATATCATTTCCTCAGAGGTTCATTCGACAGGCACAGGCCTAGGCTCCCCACTAAAAAAAAACCTTAAAGAGGGTAAACAAAAGAAAGAAAGAAAGCAAATCATCTGAGATTCTGCAAAGTTACTATCACAATCTCCCCTCGATCTGTCTCCCTCCACCATTATTATTTGCCCACATTTTATTAAAAAAGACAAAACAAAAGAGAACTCGAAAAAGAAGGCTAAAACATTTCAGCCCTGCCTTAGCCTTTTCTTGTCTGTATTTGCATGGTGTAAGAAGAGAGAATAAGTGAGATGTTGAACGCAAAATCATCATCAGAAAAATACCATCACAGTAATCATGCAAGAAATTGTCTTACGAAATATTATTATAGGAAAGGTATAACTGGTGGCTTTGCCTTTGGAGTGCCACCCATCTTGTTATTGTCTCTTGGTTTAGCCTCCATTTTTAGCCTCTTCCTCCTTTACTCTCCAACAACCCCTACTTTACGTTTCTCCTCATCGTCAAAACTAGATCAGCAACCACATACCCTTTCTTTACGTTCATCAATCATCAAACCCAAGAAACATGGTAAATTTTATTTCTTTCCTTTATGTTTAATTTTCTCATGATTTCCTTTGATCATATAGTATGCCCATTTGTGATTTTTGCCTTGTTGAGCTTATTATATGATTCTTTAATCTTTTTGGTTTTGTTATTTGCCTTTTTTAGATAGGTATTCTTTTTTTGAGTGATCATTTGCATTTCATAATTCTTTTCAATGCAATGCAGTTTAGATTTCGCCAAGATTTGTTATTTTTCAACCTTTTCTTTCGTTCTTTCTTTAGTTTCTTTATCATGATTTTTTTTCAAACTCTTAGTTGAAATTATATGTTTCTGAATTTTTGACCCCTATGTTGTCATGATGACACTTCTCCTTTCTGTATTTTCAAAAGATGTGAACTTTTTTCATTGGGTTACTTTAACTGATGCAATTGTTTAGACAGTTCTGAGTTTTTTTTCTTCTGTTGGGCAGTTGAAGACAATTGTGACCTGTTCAAGGGTCACTGGGTACCAGACCCAAAAGGGCCATTGTACACATCTACTAGTTGTAGGACAATACCAGACTCAAAAGATTGTTTCAAACATGGGAGAAATGACAGTGCTTTTACAAATTGGAGGTGGAAACCAGAAAAATGTGAGCTTCCAAGGTTTGATCCTCACAAATTTTTGAGAATTGCTAGTGGAAAAAGACTGGGCTTTATTGGGGATTCTGTTGCCAGGAACCACATGGAATCTCTTCTCTGTCTTTTGTCCCAGGTCAGTTATCTAATTTCATTTCCGTTATTCTTTTTCATGGTTGGTAAATTTATACTTGAATCTAGTGCATTAGCCATTAGGTGGTCAAAGAAGTTTTTCAAATTTTTTATAACAATACAGTTACACTATGAATCTGCATTGCACGTATAATGTTGGCCTATAGTGTGTAGTTCAAACTCCTGCTTAGTTACTTTGTTTCTTTTTGAATGTAAACTACATGGCAAAGCAGAACATGTATGAACTAAAGCCTTGTGAAATCTTTTAGCCTTAAGATAGCAGGAGATGATACCATTGCAGATCAACTAACAAGCCTTGCTAGTTACGACTATTAGATTCCTCCAGTGATTTCTTACTGCATTAGCTGTGAAACAATTGGTTAGAGTTCATGATTTTATGCAACTGATGGGCCTAAAGGGGTTCCATACTAAAACCAATTGGCAATAGTAGGAGTAACCCTCTAGGCTTATATGTAGTTTGCCACTCTCCTCCCTCTTCAATGTGGGAAAACATTCTCAACACTCCCCCGCACTCGAATGTCTCTCTGCCACTGCGGGTCTTACGTATGCGACCATTCGAGTAGACTACATTTTTTTGGGGAGGGGCCCAGGACCGACCCGCTCTGATACCTCTATATTAATTTAATACTTTTTAATCAACTTTTTTGATTGGTGTCTCTCCTTGAGGGATCTGTAATTTTGTTTGGTGTCATCGTTTGTGTAGCAAGTAGGATGATAATCTTCAGTAACTTATAGTTTAAGTACTTAACAAGAGTAGATGTGTTCCTGTCCTGTACGTATTTGTATGCCCAGTCACCTGTGAAATTTGGCAATTAGAAAACTGGAAATTGGAACTTCTCACGGTTGCTTGATCCATGATAGCCAAACCTTCTATTGATAGTTAGCACTATCCCATTTCTTGTGGAAATGGGTTCAGGATGACTGTTAGTGGCATGCTTTGCACATGTGAGTAGGAGGGGAATCAATTTTTCTTTCCCGAGAACAAGTACTAGGTGAAATCCTTGCTTGTCATTCTACAAGTGTTGCTCAGCTCATTCTAACTTCGAATCAACTGATTCTCTTCCTCATTACACTTTCGAGTATTCACTATCCACCAAGATACAATTTACTGGAGCATGCGTGAAGGAGTTTTGAATCTTGTCAATACAGTATCTAATTAATCTCTGAGGTCCTCTCCTTGCACCTTTTCCTACAACCATAGTCTAAAGGTGCAGGTTATCTAAAGGTGTCCTTTGGTAATTTCTAAGTACATCATCTTGGTCTTAATAACGTGAGCAATGAGTGAAGGATATGTCATTTGGAGAGGTGCTTAATGTTCTTGACAGGTTATCTAAAGGTGTCCTTTGGTAATTTCTAACTACGTCATCTTGGTCTTAATAACGTGAGCAATGAGTGAAGGATATGTCATTTGGAGAGGTGCTTAATGTTCTTGACAGACATTAGTGATGGGATCGCTCTTCATAATTTTAGCATATAGAGTAACAAAATATATTTGTGTGGAAAGTATTGAGCATGTTTCATTAGTGTAAGGGCCATATTTTATTTTCATTATGGCTGTCTGGAATTAGACTTGGTTGAGTGACAAAGTTGTATTTGGTGTGAAACTGAACAACTGGATGACGAAGTAACTCAGTAGCTAGGCTTAATATTGGTTATTGGGTTGAGTGAAAAAGATTATCAAAAGAAAAAAAAACTCCGTCGCCGGGACTCGAACCCGGGTCTCTCGGGTGAGAGCCGAGTATCCTAACCAGCTAGACTACGACGGATTGTTGCTTAGGCAGTGAACTTTATTTATTTATTGACATATTAGTTTACTTCAGTTCCTGCATTAACATAATCTACCAGCTTATATACTTTTTCTAATGACATTCACAGGCAGAAACCCCAGTGGATGTATATAAAGATTCAGAAGATCGATTCAGGACATGGCACTTCCCTTCATCCAACTTCACCCTATTGATTTTCTGGTCCAAATTTCTTGTGAAGTCTGAGGAAAGAATGGTAAATAACACAGGCTCCGGCAACTTCGACCTTCATTTTGACAAGGTTGATGATAAATGGGCCTCAAAACTTGCTGACTTAGACTATGCCATCATCTCTGATGCACATTGGTTCTTCAGGAAGAACTACTTGTATGATCAAGGCAAGTTGATCGGGTGTGTTTACTGCAACGAACCAAATGTCACTGATTTAGGACTCAATCATGCCCTAAGAATGTCACTTCGAGCAGCATTAAAATACATTAATGACTGCAAGGAATGCAAGGGTTTGCTGACCTTTGTGAGAACATTCTCACCTGCCCATTTCGAGAACGGGACGTGGAACGATGGAGGTCAATGTAGTAGGACTAGCCCTTATGGTAAAGATGATGTAAAAAGGTTGGAGAAGTACTCTGAGCTGGATTTACAAAGATTACAGGTAGAGGAAGTGGAAAGAGCGAGTAAACAAGGAGAAACATTCGGAAATAAGTTCAAGGCATTGGATATCACTTGGGCAATGTTATTAAGGCCTGATGGTCACCCAGGACAGTTCTGGGGTAACAACTGGATGAAGGGATATAATGATTGTGTCCATTGGTGTATGCCAGGCCCCGTCGACGCATGGAACGATTTCTTATTGGCTGTTTTGGCAAGAGAAGCCGGATTGTAGAGAAAAATACAGGTACATATCAGTACAGGGAAAGTACATACCGTGATGATACTTGGTCTGCTTTGGTTGGTTTCGCAGAAAAATATACAGATACTTGATTGATATTGATACTAATGGAGTTATAAACATTTTTTTTATGTCCTGTACAAGTTCAATAATGCCGGTGATTATATTGGTTGGTTTTGAGGGAAGAGATAGATGGGGATGATTGGTTTTACAGACTTTGGGCCGGTGGTGTTGACTGTTGAAGAAGGAAGTAAAAACTACCGAGATATAACTTTGTACAACAGATTCTCGAGTGCTTTGCTGAAGAGGTATAAACTTCGACTAAGGAGCATTGACAAGTGATGTAATAATGATGTTATAACCATGACTAGCACATAGAATTGCAGTTTTCGTTAAAAACAAAAGAAAAAGAAAATCACATTCAACACACAGACTGCAGCTGTGTTTTTGGTGGTAATAGAGTAATCTTTAGAAGTGTGTCCGGGTTACCTATGTTGATTTTGAAGTAGTCTGTTTTCTTCTGGTTTTGCTATTCTGTATCCATAGTTCGTCAGCAGCGTGATTCATCAGCAGAGATATGCAGGAAATTGAAAGTTGGCATTTAGAGGACGGGTACAGACTACAGTCTCATATCACCTGTTGCCTGACTTGCCTCTCAATTTGATATATGAAGATTATGAACATTGTGCCTAAAATATAGTTATCACCTGTTGCCTAACTTGCCTCTCAGTTGTTATGGAGTATATGAATATAGTGCTACACGTCTGTGATCTATAGGTCTATGCGCCAATGACAACACTCAGACTTGGCGTAATCATTCTCAGGTTGAAGAGAATTCTGTTTGTAACTAGGTACCAAAAAAAAAACAAGACAATGACTGAAGACTGAAGATCAAACCATCTATAACCTGGACGGCAACATCACACGAACACTTCATGATTTTGTTGGTACATTGGTCATCCCCTAAAAGGTTCAGATACGAAGCTTAATAAAACAGAAAGGCGGATAAAATTTGTCATTGACCACTCGAGAGTTGTGATGAGATCAAGTAGATTGAGCTTGCAACAGAGACCACAACATACCAGGTTGATCTAGATTCTACATAATCGAACGGATGTGCAAATATGACTTCATTGCAATGGTGGCATGCAGAAAAAGATAAGCCTCTGAAGCCTAACCCTCAAAGCAGTGGCACAAAAGTATACAAGAGAGTAATTTCAATGAATCAAAACCAGTGTGTGTCAGACCCACCGTTTGCTTGCTCTCATAATCTCATTTGGGTATAAAGTGCATTCCTTTATAAGTACCCACTTACAAAAACTTCATAAGCACACATGAGACTGATTTAGTTAAGCAAAAGCTCAAATTTCTCTTTCTTAAAATGGAAAAAGAACCATATTCATAAGTTGTTCAGCACCAGCTTAAATGGCACATCTGTATGATTTCTTAGTATAACGGAGATCGGAGGTTGGGAACAACCACTGAAAATCGAAGAGTAAATCGTAGTCAAGTTACCATATATAAGACCTGCAAGCAAAACAGTGTCATTGGCTATTCATATACCTCCCAGCCAAACTTGTGTCGTTTGAAAAACTTTTGATTGGCTGCAGAATGACCTGGAAGGTCTCATTCCCTTGTCCTATGACCTTTACACCGTTCACTGTTCTAGACTGGTTTTATTGTCAATCCAATGATTAACCACCTGCAGAAGAAGTGTTTTGACATGGGTAATTTGCAGTCCATAAACTATGGAACAACCAGATCAACATTGATTTGTGTACCTGACATGGTTAAAGGGAAAGGAAGATTTCTGCTTTGATTCTTCAATTGGCTTCTTCAAGCAAACTGCGATTATGCAAAAGTGCAAGTGTGTCAAAGTGACAACTCCACGGTTATTTGGATGATTGAGTCAACATCACATATTTGTTGAAACTGATCAACAAGACTGTTTAGGTTATTGGAGTCCTAAATTTTCAACCAAGCCTCGTTGAGCAACCCTTTCAAGAAGCTCCTAGATTCTGGACTCATATTATCCGGAAAAGTCATCGGGGCCTGAATATTGAGGAAGCTCGTGTTAATATGTTACTGGCGTTGCTAGTAGTAACTGAGTACACAACAACAAAAATCTCAGTCTAAATCCCATCTTAGATGGGGTATTGAGGGAGTTTTGTACGCAGCCTTACCCCGAAAGATCGGGAGACAGTTTCCAGAACTGAGTAACTGGGTAATATTTTTTATCATTGTCAATATTGAGGCTGATTAATATAGAAGTTGGCCAACATAAAGATCATTTATATTGCGTACAAGAAACAACCAAACAGAATTGAACAAAATGCTAGCAAGCATGGCAGCACTAGTGTACGAGATATGAAGATTAAGAAATGTTGCAGTTTGGGAGCTGAAGATTGAGAAACCAGAGGCCATTGTTGTGAGACTTATGTTATTTGGTGAGAGTAAGAATAACTAGTCTCGTTAGAAAATTACCATCATGGGATGGATGGTGTTTTGATTGTCTGTAATAAGATAGCGAAATAGTTAAGTTGTTTAGATGTAACTAGTGCTTTAGCAATTGTTCTGCTAGTGTTCCACCATTGTAAAACAATGATCCCTATGTTAGAAATAATCTAGAAAAATCTTGTAATATCTAGTATGGCTAGATACAAGACTATGTAGAAATATTAGATAAAAATTATCTAGACTTGGCTTGGAAATATCTAGGAAGAACTATCTAGTATCAAAGATAGTTACATTAGTTTATTATTCTCTAGAATACTCCATAGTGGCTATAAATAGAGAGTATTGTAACATACACTTGAGTTGGCTAGAATTGCCATGAGTTGGCATAAGTTATTGAGTTGGCTAGAGTTGGCCTAAATGGCCACAATGAAAATGAGAGTTTCCCTCTTCACAATTTTAGCCCACCACACTTCCGCACTTATCAAAATTTCAACACCCTAAGGGGGTATGTTATGGTTTTTTGGAAATAAATTTCTTATTTACGAAAAAAAAAATTGAACAAAATGAACAAATCTATTAATGTAGTAAGTTCAAGTATCACAGTTTGAGTAAGTTCCAGAAATATAGCGACGATGAAGATAAGTAGAATTAATGGCAGGTGAACCTTGGCAAGTACAAGGTACATACAGGATAACTCCTAGAGACTGCAGGCGAGCCATGTGAATGTAGGACTCTTCACGGACAAGCTCAGGAGCCATGTACAATGGAGTGCCTAAAGACTTTAGATTGCAAGGATATGAGTCATTTGACAGAAGGGAAAACCACGCATTTCACACACAAAGAAATACAGACTGGTAATGGAGAAATAAACATAAACTCATATTCCTCTAACCTTTGATGGAGAGAAGAGCAACATAGTTCATTGACACAACAGATAACAGGTGCAAAACCAAAACCACACAGCTAAAAAAGACCAAAATTGAAGATGATAAGTAGCAACCCTAAACAAAATTAAGTGTGCACCATATTAACACCTTCAGTGTCCAATCTCAAGAGGATGAGACAATGCAAGGCGCAGCCAACAGAGAGCTAAAATGCACTAGGACTAGAGGGAAAATAAATCATAGATCATTTCGGCAAACAAGAAGCATCAACATTAACCGATGCGAATTAAATGATAAGGATATCAGCAAATGCAGATCGAAACTTCACCTCACAATGGAGTTTGAAGCAATGAGAATATTACGCGGCTTCATATTCCTATGAATAATATTGTTCTCCATTTGTCCCAAAATGTTCTTTATACTTTTTATTTTGGATGTCCTATAAATTTTTTTACACTATGAAACTTTTGTGCGGCTTCCCTTCTTTTTTTTACTATTTTGGAGAATGTCAAGTACACAACTCCACTACCTAAAAACTTTATGCAAATAACAACTGACAAGATCATTTTGGGAAGGAGGGGTTATTATTGTTTGAATGCAAGTAATGTAATGGCTGCACCTAGAATTCACAACCCCGACTACAAGTTTTCAAGCATAAGAAGAATATCAATCGTTTTGCTATTGCTTGCAATTTCTCTACTGGCAAAAAAGAATTTACTATCCTCCAATATCTTAAACAAATAGACTTTTTACGTTTAACACAATGTGTAATTAACTTCACGAATACACCAGTACACCAACGACTTTTTCATGTTTCAACTTTCTCAAATCTTCCAAAAAATGACAAACTAACTAAACAATTCAGACAGATTAAAAAATAAAATAGGAGACATTGCGAGGTGACTAAAAACCAGAGCCTAAAGTTTTCATTATTATTATTATTATTATCACATCATCATCATTAATGTTGATAATTAAAAAAACAATAGTAATAATAATGAGTAATGGAAATGCCATTAATTTAGATATTTCTATCCTGGCAAATATAGCTATGTTAATTATTTCCCTGAAGAAATTAACTGATTAAACAAACACATGAAAATTTTTTTTTTGGTTAATTATTCGTAATATCTTATGTACTATAACATATAGTATATTATGAAATTATCGTATGATATAATAACATTTATTTGGTACCTCATTTGCGTATGAGAACTTTGTGAATGAACTGATAGTAGTATTATCATTCACATACAAGGTCTTTAAAAAAGGGGTTGCTATTTGCACCCATTTGCAAATTTGAATTCATACACCCATTAATATATGGACAAAAATACCCTTATTTACACTTTCGTATTTTTTCCCAACAGAAACATCGCCCCTCTCTCTCCTATCAACATAATCTTTTCTCTTCCTATTCATCGGAAAATCCCACCGCCCATAGTAACAACTCACCTTTCAATGGCTTCAATCTCTATACGACTAATGCACTACACATGGAACACTTGCATATCATAGTGATTATGATCATGAACACAGACATGAATATTTTAAACATGGGAGGACATGATGACAGTGACAAGTACTAATAGGACCCAAATAAATTCTCATGTATATAAGTAGTTCTTGAATCTACATATATTTGCGTATCAAAACATAAATGAGATCTTCGTTGCTTGATATTCTGTGTAACGAATTGGACTTTAACATAGAAAGTTAACTGGGAAGTAAGTGGATCATCCAGATGGTGGCCAAGCGGTTGATGTAAGGGGAAGGCCGAGAAGGGTGGCAGTGCACATATGGGGAAAGAAGACGATAGTAAATAAAATTTCTATCTGAGGTCAGTTTTGGCACAAAATAAAAATGGGTGCAATTTGCTGATGTGGCCAACCTTGCAAATGGGTGCAAATAGCACTTAGGTAAAAAAACAACTTCACAATGACAACTATTATCGTGAAGATACCATGATCCTTATGTTTTTTTGTTGTTTTTTTTTTCTATTCGCACATGTCTCTAGAAAATTATAGATCAATCTCATTTAAATGTTTCAAGAATACATTTGACCTCATATTTGATTTATATATCAAAGATAAAAATAGTTGAGTTGGGAAAATGAGAGTATTGTTCTATTAGAAGGTTAGAAGCTGTTAAGTTCTAATTAATTTTTGGCTATTGAACACATTATTAATGACTTAATAACCCGACCCGAAACGGAATCAGACCCCTTGTAAATTTAAATGAGATTGTCAAAGTTCAAAAAAAGTTATTTTGATATAGTATTTTCGAACTAGAAAATTTGATATTCCGAACTGAACATAGCTTGCGTCGGAACAGTCTACAAGAGTTGTAAGTCGAGTAGTTACAACTTCCTCTTCATCTGCATTTATGATTAGTAGTTTGTAATTGGTTGAGATGATTTTTTTTCGATCTTGAATGAAAGTAAAAATAGGAAGAGTTTGTTACAATTTTTTTGGAAGAGTTGCGCGAATAATAATCAAACAAATAAAGTGAGTTGTAACTTTGTAAGATGACAAAATATGCTTACAAAGTTGTGTAAAATTTTGGGTTTTACCAATAATGTTGCCTTAACATCTTTTCCAAACATTGTTATTTGTCTTACAAAAAAGTATTAGAGGTTAACAATAAATTAGTACTAGTTTATAGTGTCTTGTGTCATAGTTTGTGTACGGAGTAGTAACTAGCAAGTAGGATGATAATCTCCATTAATGTACTTTATATCAAAAAAGAGAGTTAATTCTATCTTGTGTCATAGTTTGGTAAGTAGAGAACAGTGAACTGGAACTTCTTTATGGCTGCTTGATCCATGATCACCAAGCCTAGCTATTATGTAATTTAGGACCATCACAAGAGGCATCGCTTGTGGAAATTGGGTCAGGGTGATTATAATAACTTACACATTTGAGTAGAATGGGAATTGATCTTTAATTTGTTTTTGGATCTAAACTACTATGTTATTTAAGTAGTCATTCCTACGGTGTTTCTCAGATAAATTCCAACTTTGAACCAGCTGAATCTCTCCGCCATTATACCTTGTGTATTCACCACAATCACCAAGATACTAATTAGTCGAGCATGCATGAGGAACTGTTGAATGTTGACTGTACAACATCTAGCCTCTGAGGTCCTCTACTTGCCATTTTCATTTTCATACAACCATATACTAAACGACTAAACGTGCAGTTCAACTTCATGGTTTCCTTTTGTAATTTTTAAGTACTTCATCCGGATCTTAATACGGCGAGCAATGAACAAAAGGATTTGCCATTTTGACTGCTCAATGTTCTTGGCAAATGTACTGCATTCTTGCCAAATTTGTAGTGAGGAAAATTAAGCATGTTTCATTAGTGTAAGAACAATAGTTTACTTCTTCTCTATGGCTTTCTTGAATTAGACGTTAGTTGAGACGTTGAGAGGCACAACTGTTTTTGTGTGAAACAGAACAACTGGATGAAGTGACAAACTCCAATTAGTTCACTTTTTTTTTGTTACTAATAAAAAACATGAATGGGGACTTACACTCGATTAAGGTTGCGTACATCCTGACCCGAGTACCCCCATTGAATGGGGATTTACACTCGATTGTTGTTGTAATAAAAAACATGAAATAGTTTTTTTTTTCTTGAAGGGACATGAAATAGATTTAATTCTGACATCCATGGCTACTTTTTTTTTGTTGAACATCTGGCTAGGCTTATGGGTTAGTCAAGATTGAGTGATTGACACCAAATTAAAAATATAGTAGTATGGGTTAGTCAAGAATCGAGATGTGTACAAAATCTATGCTGTGAAACCAGCTTTTCAAAACCAAGAAAAAATCCAAATAATAACAAGCGGATTTGTGAGTTAGAATTAAAAATACATTAAAAAAATGCTCCGTCGCCGGGACTCGAACCCGGGTCTCTCGGGTGAGAGCCGAGTATCCTAACCAGCTAGACTACGACGGATTGTTGTTCAACCAGTAACTTTTATTTTGGTCATTCACTTCAGTTTCTGCATTAGCAGAATCTACGAGCTTATATATTTTCTCCAATGACATTCACAGGCAGAAACCCCAGTGGATGCATACAAAGATTCTTATCGATTCAGGACATTGCATTTCCCTTCACCCTCAAGATTATTTATGGTCCAAATTTCTTGCTTGTGAAGGGATATATTTTTTGTGAGAGAAGTGAAGGGATATAATGATTGTGTCCATAAGTCCATTAGTGTACTCCAATTCTAGGTACACCGGGTGTACGGATACACCTTGTGGATTTATAACTAGTATTACTGCATTTATCATTAGTCATATTTTTAATGCCATTAGTCAGACCCTTTGTAATTAGTTATAAATCCACAAGGTGTACCGGTACACCCGGTATGACAGGCCCAATCGACACATGGAACGATTTCTTATTGGCTGTTGTAACAAGAGAAGCCGGATTGTAGAGAAAAATACAGTTACTGCCTTGCAGGGAGCGTACATAGTTGGTTTTGCTGAATTAATAGTTACACTTTGTACTGTAATTGATGCTGATGGAGTTATAAACATTTTTTTTTAAATAAACGAAGTAGTCCTTATAATATTGGTTGGTTTTCAGGGAGAAGGTAAAGCAGGGTGAATGGTTCTGCAGGGAGATCACTTTGTACAACATATACTCAACTTTGCACAATATAATGAACTTATATTCGAGCGACAGCATACATAGCGGTCTCACTGACAAGTGATGTAATAAGTAATCTGCAGAAGTGCGTCTGGATTACCCTCTGTTGACTTTGTAGTAGTCTGTTTCAGTTCTTGTTTTGCTACTTTGTATCACTTCAGGCACGTTCAGGTGTGAAATTTTGACACAGTTGTTGCCAGATTTGCCTCTCGAGTATCAACCAACTCTGGATAACTTGTGTTTTATACGTCGTATGTGATCTCTGTTGGTGTGATCCGAGCCAATGACAACACACTTCTTTGAGAGTTGGGGTATTCATTCTCAGGGTGAAGAACTGAAGATATTGCCAAATTTCAACGAGGACTACTGTTGTTAGTCTGTTACTTGTTACCAGTCAAAAAAAAACTACCACAAGGCGATGGGCGAAGAACAGAAAATCAAATCCTATGTAGTTTACTTCGCAACAGTGCTTTACGAGCTTCGTTAAACAGAAGGCATCTGTAGGATAAAATTTGTCATTCACCACTCGAGACCACTTATACTGAGCTCGTAACAGAGACCACAACATACCAGGTTGATCTAGAAATCTAGATTCTAGTCGTATTTAAAAGCTGTACAGAAATGACTGATTGACTGCATTGCAATGGTGGCGCATAAACAGATAAACTCTGAAGCCCTAACCTCAAAGCAGTAACACACTATGACAGTAACATTCAATGAATCAAAACTAATATACGATAGATTCCCAGAGTTTCAACCCTGGACTTTTTTTTTTTGGCGGGCGGTCTAGGGAGGGGGATCAATGATTAACACAGTGAACAAACTTCATACGTGTCTTCAGAATTAGCACAATATACACTCGAAATGGTAATGGCAAACCCGCAACATCATATTTTAAAGCAAGGACCAGAACAGATTAGGGCGGCACAACAACGAGGCACCTTAATAATCTTGCTGCACTCTTATCAAATTTTTCAAGAGAAATTAATGCACACATCAAGCTAACCATACGTCTGTCCTTAACAGTAAGATGCTGGGGATACCTTTTTTCACCAGAAGATTCTAGAATTTAGGAAGCTCGATGCAGGAGCATTCATAGGGTCATCAACAGTGGGTCAGAAAAACCAACTATTTACTGCACCAAGACACCCAAACGTCTAATGGGTACGAAGAGACCGCTCCTGACAGGAAGCTAGTTTAGAGTTCAGCTTCAAGGCCTCTGCAAATAAACTAACCCAATCAGGACTAATCACTTGAACCTGTAACAGTGAAAGACACCGTCCGATAAAACCCTCAGTGGCCAACTAACTAGCATACACATTCATCTTAAATTAAACAAAAAAATTGTGAAATGTACAATGAACACTAGCGCAAAAGTTTCTTAGACAACAGGGAAAAGCACTTAAAACAAACATTAAAAAGAACTCCCAAAAGAAGAAGAGCGCAATGATCAGCAGTTGTTAAACTGAACTGAAACAAGTGAACCATTAGAAGCAGCCAGAGACTCCAGTGACTGTCAGTAATAGTTACATTACCAAAACAGATTGCTTCAAGTCAAGACCCCCAAATACACAATGATCAGTCCTAATTCATGAAGTTGCAGTCTTTTCACTGAACAGATTCAAGAAAGCATCTGCAAATATGTCAGCATGGCAGGTCACTGACAGGCCATACACTACAACAGATCTCAAAGATTTATTGTTGAAGATAAGCAAGAAACTCGAAATTCAAAGACAAGTAAACTAACCCTACTTAGCAACTGTAAATAGTTAAATACATAGGGCTCATGAACTCAGTTAGTCCCTCAAGGCTTCTATCATATACGCTTTGCATTCTAGGACTGGACTACACTACTACAGTAAGAGAATATGAGCCAATAGCCTAGCCCAACCAAAATCTACAACTCATCAGATTTGAAATGTTGAACAACACTAAACCAACAAATAGACAGAATTACCACAAGAATGGTTTTACACCCTACCGATGTAGTAATGTACCCAAAAATCATATTTAAGTATTCCAACTTAGCTGCACGGACATAGGGGGGGACTGACGTATATGAAGGAAATGCACATCGACTTCATCACATTTTCTTTGAGAGGTAACACAGGACAATTGACAGGTAGCAAAAAAAAAAAACATTAGCCATCAAACTCTAAATCTACTAACATGAATAGTTTCAGCGGACAGCAGGACAACCCATGGCAATCACATTCATTGGAGGATGACGAACTACTTAGCCAAATTGGCAAAGACGCTGTATACTGGACATCTCTCCTTTAACAACTCTCCCCCTTTCCCCCAACAAAAATACAAAAGAAAAAGAAAAGGAAACAAAAAGAACCCAAAGGGCCTGACTGCATGAGGGATGGGGAGGGGAGGATTTAAAAGAATCACACTGCATGAAGCAAAATTATCAAATTACGTATTATACCATGGTATTCACCAATATATCTTCAAGTACAATCTCGCTAGGAAGTTTCTTCAAGACTCAAGAGATCCAAGTAAACAAAAAATCTTCAAAATCTACGACATCTTGCTCGCAAAAGATCAGACTATCTTAACTCAAAATTCAAAGAACACTAAAACAAGGAGTTTGGATGGATCACATTGCAAGCTAAGCACGTCAAAATATGCCCAACCCAATTCAGTGCGTAACACTCTCCCCCAATAATCTAAAGAACAAATTGTCAAAAAAACATGTCATTATTACCAGAGCCACCAAACCACCACAAAGTGAAGCTTCCAAAATGCTAATCAATCACATACATCCACAAAAGCAGTAAAAAAACTTTCATTTCACATAAAAATCAACACCTAGCCTAATGCTATGGCAGCCCAAACATTATCTCAACGGTGCCTCAACTTATTCTATATCGAGACACAATCATCTAAACAACATAACATAAGGGCAATGTAGCGGCAGCAACAAACCATCAAAACCCTTAAATAAGCTTCCTCGGTCTCTAATCAACAACAACCTAGTAAAATCCTAATCCCATATGAGGACTTGGGGGGTCAAGATGTACGCAACCTTTCCGCTCTATAAATATATAGAGGCTATTTCCAAAACCGACCCTAATGCATTGCTAGTTTTCTACATTGATGATTTGATGCAGTATTGACTTCCGGCAACTTCAATAAAAATCGAAAGCACCGGGAGTTAAGTCATTACTCTTTAGTGAGGCATTTCTACTATAACAAAGATAGATGATCATAACATGCACAACTCATAATATATAAACTCATAACAATGATAAAAACAGTGACAGTTCATTCAGTCATATTAATTCATTATAATAACAGCAGTTCCTTGTTCCTACAACAACAAACTACATATATATAACCCAAATGACTAAAACACCACCCATCAAGCATCAACAGCACCGGTCCCACCGCTACCGCCAAGCATGAAAGAAGCAACCTCCCTAACAGGGGCAAACTCGACCAAACCAACATCAACAGCAAACCCAGAAACAGGCAGCTTCAAATCTCGCAAAACCCCAAAAGCCTCAGCAACTCTCCCTTTACTAACACCGAGCGCAACAGGACAAGCAGGGACCCACTGGTCAACCTTCCACTCGTCACCCACGTGGGCATCAATCCCTTCCTTTTTAAGCAACTCAATAAGGTGGGCATGCAACTGAAGGAGCGAGATTGTGGGAGTTGGGGACAGAATGACGGAAGTGCCCTCGAGGAGGGAGATGGAGGAGAAGGTGAGTGGGAGGGGTTGGGATTTTATAGAGAGGGATTTTAGGATGGGTTCGAGTTTGAATGTGTCGATGTGGGATGTGGAAGGGAAAGTTATGAGGGTTATGTGAGGACGTGATTCGATCTCGATTAGTTGGGTGCTAAGTTGGCGACGGGCCATTACGTTCCAGGTTTTTAAGATTTGGTTTTCTAACGCTGGGTCGAAGTAGAGCTCGATTGCGTAGCCTTGGGACATTTTTTTTGTTTGGGATTTGTGGTTGTGGTGTAGTTTGGTGGTGGGAAGGGGGGAGGGGCAGGGGGAGGGGAAGGGGAAGAGTGGGGTAATGGGTGTGACTGAGACTGACTGACTGAAGAGATCGATGGACGACAGCTGTGGATGGATGTATATTAATCAAATGAAATTATATCAGAGTGTTATTGTGTTAGTGGCATTAATCTTTGTGAGAGCTTCAAGAAAGGAACAAACACTCTCAAATAAAAATAAAATTTGTTGAAAATGCCTTGGTGTTAAGCATTTTGTGTTAGTAAGGGCATGTTTAACCCTTAAACTTATTAGAGTACAAAAAATGTGATACACTATAAATTTTTGTTTTATACTCTAGTTATACTTTCTAATTTATTAGTTAAACTCACTTAATATTCAAAAATAAATGAATTTTTTAAAAAGAAAATGCATATTGGTTCCATGTATTTAGTTAAAATGTGAGTATAAAGGTGAGTATGTGGATTTTAAAATTCACCTTTATACTTTTATATAATGGGTCCCATATTATAGGCATTATACTCAAGTATAAAGTTTATACTCCTCTTAAACCCACTAAAGTACAACCATTAAACATGCCCTAATTTAGATGTGAAATTACTCTTCTCAAAATGCTTTGGTAATAAGCATTGTGGGATAGTATTTTAGGCCCACTTAACAAAAGACATATATAACCATAACAGTAACATTATTTTACAATACGATTTATTTAATTAGTTAATGTACCAAATTGTCATTCCATCCTTAAAGTACAAAATACTTTTTTTGAGATCAAAAGTACAAAATACTACATAATCTAAAGTCTAACCGTCCCATTATTGTTCTTCCTCATTTGCTTTTAGGTAATTTTTCATGTACTCAAAATATCCCGATCTTATACCAAAATTCTGAATGAAATATATAAAAACTTAACATAAAAAATAGAGAAGATATAATATGTACAATTGAGTTTAGAAACCAGACTTTCTACACTTTCAAAAAAATTACAATCTCGATTAACCACATAACATATGTGATTGTCAATGTTACAAAGAATGTTATAACTATCAAGTGAATACGTGTGTCTGATAAGTTCCATAGCCGATTAAAATTGGTAATTGTGATAATAACTCCAACAAACATCAAATATGTGCTCGTGTATTTTCTAAAGGGATTGTCAACTTTAATTCATGCCAAAATTAAATAGTCCGGTGATATTTAATCTAAATTAACCCACTATCAATTAAAAAAATTAATAAAAAATTTATTCAAAATTAGAAAGTTTTTTCAATTATAATTATTCATAAAATATATTGTATGGTAATAAATAATATATTACCATTTTGTCTTAAAAGAGGACAACACCACTTGAAATGATCTATGAATCCACCATTCTAGTGAGAAAATTATTTTTCATTAAAAAAATTCTCATATTGTACATCAATGGTCGAAAAAAAAGAAATTCTGAGTCTTATTATTAACTTTTTCAAAACTTCGAATTTAAGACGGCATTACCCAACAGATATAGTATATATGTGAACAAACTTTGTTTTAACAATTAAATTACTCCATATTATTTTGTTGCAAGTTACATTGTAACGGCACAAGTATTAAAGTAGTTGTTATTAATAAGTAGGGGTGACTTAAAGTAAGGCTGTACTCGTAAAACAAAACAATCCGTAAAATGAAAATGAGTAGATGATAATGAAATAAACCAAAGCCGATTAACTTAATCGGACTTCAGCGACATCTCACCCGTGAACCAAACCAATTCACCAGTTAAATTAATTTTAAAATTATTATTAAAATAAACGTATTATCATAGTTTCATGTAAAACTCAATGTTATTTGTCCTAAAAAGTGAGATGGGATATCCATGGATGGGTCACCCAGTCACGTATATATCCTTAGGTTCTGTTCTCCCGGCTTCTAAAAAGTCCAGTTCAGTTCAGCCAAATAAGTTGGGGAGAACACGTCCTTAGACGGACTAAGTTACTCTTTCGGTATGTCTTCACTATAAATTACTCCCTATCGATCATGATATGTTGCCTGCTAGGCTAGTTGCCTTGTAAATCTTTCATCTTTAGGTGATTATGAACTATAGCAAAAATGACTATTAAAACCTTCCAGCACTTCTTATTTCTGGTGAAGTTGTTGGAAGTAAATATTTCAATGCAGCAATGGGTAAATCTCGA
>ONZK01000443.1:11779-32723 GCA_900322385.1 Pharnaceum exiguum
GTTGACCGAGCTCGAACCGAGCTTTGACCAAGCTGAGCATGAGGGCTCACCGAGCCGACTCGCTCATTTACACCACTAGACACTAGCTAGTCTTCCCATATAGCTAGCTAGTCCTATGAGGCCATTAGGCTATTGTTTTAGTTTTCAGAAACTTAAAATTCCCCAGTTGCCTTCACATTAAGAATACTACAGTGAAGATGCAGTTTCCACAATGCAAGAGTAGCAAGCCAACAAGAGCACTGATGGTTTGCGCCGCTGCTATCATCTTCATTACGCTTCTCTTTCTACTCGAAGATTCATTTCTGAAGCCTGATCATATATTTGGTAAGTTAAGTTTATTCTACTAACATCCTCATTTCATTCGCTGATCTGTGTACGTAGCTCATGGCGTGATTTAGCGAGTTGACTTTTATTGAGCCACGAAGCAATATATGATTGTCAATAACTTAGTTGCATTGATGATGAAGGTCACCAAGCTATTTGGAATATATAGGACAACTCAACTTTTACCTCCGTCAACCCACTTACATATGAAAAGACTACTTACAGGTAAGTAACTACTAATCATTAATCACTTTGCCTTCTGTTCGTCCTCTAGTTTAACAGATACTTTGATACTCGAAAGTAAAGCTAGCTCGGCATCATTGTATATTAAAAATCTGCTGGGAAGCCTAGAGATTACCGACTCAATCATTGACAAAAACTAGCTCCATAATTTTTGACTTGCATTTACCATCAATCCAGGCGTATATAGGGCATGTTCTCCCCAATTTCTAAAAACTTCAATTCAGTTTAGTTACTTTCAATTCAGTTAAGTTCATTTTTTCGCAGTTCAACTCGTAACTTGTGAACGTAATAAATTTTGATCCTAATGTCCATTGCTAGTTATTAGTATATCATTTGAACATCTAGCTAGTTTGATAAACGTATAATATTGATAGGGTTTTGATAAGTGTTTTAGTGTCAAAACAAAACAAAAAGTCGAGTTTTTTTTTCCAGTTGAGTTCAGTTACTTTCACTTTAATTCAGTAAAGTCAAAATAAGTTGGGGAAAACAAGTCCATATATCTATCTGACTTGTTATTTTAGTACCCATTTATGACACTTGGGCCTATGAATGTTAAAATTAAACATGCTTAGCCAACCAATTGCGCTTCTCCTCTTATTCTTAGCTCTAACAAACTCCTATGGCCAAATACTTTTCCCAGCTTGCCCATGGATGACTCATTGACATTTCACTTGATTCTGCTATAGTGGGGGCAGTGGTGGATGTTAGCAATTCGTTGGTGTTTTTTTTTTATTTTATGGCAGACTCCTATCTCCTTCTATGCATGACGCTTTCTTGAGAGAAGGGAAGATCAGTAGATTACGGGTGCGTTTGGGGTTGAGGTTGAAGTGCCTTCAAATTGCTTTCGACAATACTTTTATTCTTTCGACAATACTTTTATTTTTTTGGGTGTTTGGCAATTTTTTCAATAGTGCTTTGAGTGAAAGCACTTTCCAAAAATAAGATTTGAAAGCCGTTTTTTCACCTCACTTATTCCACAGCTGTAGGTGAAAGCACTTTCAGCCACAATTACAGCACCTCACAGCTACAGCACTTCCTACAGCACAACACTTGATAGCAACCCCAAACTCACCCTACACCGACCAATATCTTAGACAAAGTTTGAAATAAGTTGAACAACATTCTGAGATTAATTCGCAACTTAATAGTTATACTTAGCGTAGACTAAATGCAAATGCAACTAATTAAAATACTCAAATTGAATCTACATGACAATAATATGCAATGTGAATAATAAGAGATAAAGTTTACGAGTAAAATTTTGTAGTCGACTAGGCTTTATAAAAAAAATAGTCGGAGTATATATACTGTATATATTAATCATAAATTCATAAGAGATCGAAATGATGCATCGAAGATCTTGTTACTAATAGTTTAATATAGATCAGAAATATGATAGGTTAGCCCCTACTAAATCTGAAAAGGTAATGTATCCAATTAACTGATTGAAGGTGCAAACTACAAGTCTACTACATACTCTTGAGAATTGATTTCTATCTGAACATATATGTCTGAAGTCTGAGTTATATTTGAGTGACTGAAGTAATTAACCTACTAATTAAACTGTGTGTGAAAAAAAGTAATTAACAAAAGTTACGTTACTCATGTCAGGTGACAATCTCAGTGAGCTCGAAGCCACTGGAATCTCTTGTAGCTCCGACGGATACTATACTGAAATATGTGTCATTAACAAGCCAGTTGCATTTGATATGCAGTCACTATCACTGCATGTACAATCCAACGACGAAAACCGGTCCATCAAAAGAAAAATCAAGCCATATCCAAAACTAATGAGCAAACCTGTCATGGAACGTGTTTCATCCTTGTTTATACTTCCAGGAAATGAGAGCCGCATTAAGCCTTCTGGTTGTCAATTTAGACACGACGTACCCGCATTAGTCTTCTCTTTCGGTGGTGCTTCCGATAACACTTATCATGTTTTCAATGAAATTCTAATTCCATTGTACATTACAAGCCGGCATTTTGAGTCTCAAGTCCAATTTGTAATCACTGATTATAGAGCAAGGTGGATCAGAAAATTTGGGCGAATTATGAAGGCGTTGTCGAGTTATGAGATCATCGATGCAGATGCTACAGAAAGCGTCCACTGTTTTCCTGCTGCCGTTGTTGGTCTTAGGTATTGTCATAAAGCCCTTAAGAATTTAATTCAGTGGAATAGCTCATTAGAAGAACACATTATCTTTTGAAAATCGTACATCTTATACCTCATTTTCATTTTTCCCTATATATCGTAATCGTATATACATTCACACTCATCTATAGGTACCATGGTAATTTGGCATTGAATAGCTCAGCAATACCAGCAGGCTATACCATTGCAGGGTTTAGGCAATTCTTGAGGAATACCTACAGTTTGAAGAGATATATCAATTCAAAACCTGAAAAGCCAAAGCTATTACTTCTATCTCGTGAAAATTCAAGAAGAGTCGTCAATGAAGATGAAATGGTGAAGATGATGGAAGAGTTGGGCTTCCAAGTGCACAAAGCCTTACCCAGTGAAACAGTGAATTTGGATAAATTCTCTAAGATAGTAAATTCCTACAATATCATGGTTGGTGTCCACGGGGCTGGCTTAACAAATGAGATGTTTTTGCCCGATGGTGCAGTAGTGGTACAAATAGTGGCATGGGGACTAGAATGGCCTTCCAAACAATTCTATGCCGAGCCAGCTATTCATATGGGTTTGAAATACATGGAATATAAGATTCAATCCAATGAATCAACACTTTATAAAATTTATGGTCCAAACAATCCTGTTATTCTTGATCCAATATCTGTTTAGAATAAAGGTCCCAGAGCGGTGAAGGATGTGTTTCTTGATGAACAAAATATCAAAATTGACATACATAGATTTAGGAATACTCTCATGGAAGTTGTTAAGCTCACCAAGTGATGGAATTGAATGTATGTAGCACGTCTAGCTTGTTCTTGATTGTCGCCAAAAGTGATTTCTTAATGTCTTATTTATTTATAGTTTGAACCCGTGCTATAGCACGGGATAATTATATTTTTCTAATTATTTTTTGTTTATATGTAAATTTAAGTTATATTTATTATATTTTTTTGGTCTTGAATAAATTGAGACATTGATAATATTCTGGACGGAATTATTAAATATTTTACGTTTGATTTTGTGGCCCAACTTAATTAGCGAAAAAGTTATATGAAAAAAAAATTAATTCATAATTGACATAACAAATATTACATGAACATGTATCGAAGATCATACTAAACCTTTTTCTCATTATCTCTTAACATGTGATCCATGAAAATTATGCTTAAAGAAGACTAGGCATTACATGATCAACTATGCTTATATATACTAAACATTTTTCTCTTATACTAAACGTTTACATGCATGGATTAATCAATCTAATGCCTACAACCCTTACCTCGGTACGGCAGTACTTCTCACATCTTTGACGTCTTGTGCCTGTAGTAATCTCACAGACTACACTATAGACATTTGAAGATGTAGGAAACACTTGTTTTACATTGATGAACTAAAAAAAATCTTTTGTATATCACATTGGTAGTATGACTCTTGAAGTTGTCATCCTTATTTGACTTAGGCAAGTTCTTGTCTGACAAAGTGTAAAGAGATGCGGTAGATATAAACATTATCACTCCTCCTAAAAGAAGTGATCTCATTATCTCATCCTCTAATCCTCCTATGATATGAAAAGCAGTGATGTCACTTGCTAATCTCTTTACTTGAGAACACACATTGTAGTTGTACAGGAGAACACGCAGTGTATTGGCACATGTCGTCGGCACAATCTAGTTCACAAAATGTTAGACTGTACAATGCAACTTGAGTTGGATATTAGTACTCATAGTGCTGTAAATAATGGTGCCCAATACTTCAATTTGAAAGCTAAAACAATACATTAAATAGAAAAGTAGAAAAAATTCATAGTATTATGCCTCGTCAGAGATTCAAAAGATCTAGTGAAGTAGCAAAATCTATTTTATTAATCAAAACCAATTTTGAGAAACTTACATAAAAGTTATCATGAGTATTACAAAACCTATCAAACATGAAAAAACAACTAAAATTATTCAAAACGGCAAATGAAAAAACAACTAAAATTATTCAAAACGGCAAATTCACTTCAAAGAACTTAGCCTTGAAAAACTCAGATAATATATAAAAAAAATATAACACTACCACATACTATCTCAAGCTAGCGATTGATGAAACAAATTTCAAAACTAATATGGTCATATCCATTTGAGGGTATATAATTTTCTTATCACAGTTAGGATTTTCCTATTATTACTTTCAATTAGGAATAAAATGACTCTCAAGACCATAAACATTAAAAAAATTATACTGATAATAAAATGACTATTCATCTCATACTAAAAAAAATAATAAGTAAAAATTTATAATATTTATTTCTCTTGAATGCGTGTCGGGTATAAAATCACTTAAGATGTGGAACAAAATATCTAGATAAATGACAATTATAAACTTATTAGGAAAATAACGTCTTCAATCTTGTAAGGCATGAACACTTACAATGATGACTAAGCCATGTTGTTAAAAAAATTATCATTTATAATACTATTTTGAGCGCGGTCATTGCCAAAATAAATAAGAATATAAATGACAAATAATTTACGGCCCTGTTTGGTAAAGAGCATATCTACTAAAAAAGAGTAGATTTGAGCCACAATAGTAGATTTGACCCACAAATCTGCTATTTGTGGTGTTTGGTAAATAGCATATACAATAGCATGTTGGCCCACCAATCTACTCTTTTGAATATGCTAATGATGGTAGCATTTTCAAAGAGTAGATTGTATCATCTAAATTTTCACACAATCTGCTAATTTACCAAACACTGATTCTAAAGCTGTTATCTACTATCTACTAGTCAAATCTACTATCTGCTTATACTATCTACTAACCGCTATCTACTTCTGCTATCTACTATCTGCTGTTACCCAAACAGGGCCTACCTCATTTCAATACAGGATTCTGCAAATATGAATCAATCTCATTCCTGACACGCTGCGAATGTATAAGTTGTACTCCCTCCGTTTCAGAAAGTTCTTCCATTTTAGAGAAGTGCACGCATTTTAAGAAAACTGGAAAAAGACTAATTTGCCCTCAACAAGTGGGTGAGTGAGAATGAGGGGTAGGGTAGTTGTGGTAATTTGGCTGAAGTAGAAGGGGTAAATGAGTCATTTAGCAAAAAAAATCATGCTAGATATGAAAACTGGAAGAACTTTCTGATACAGATAAAAATAGAAAAGTGGAAGAACTTTCAGAAACGGAGAGAGTAATAAGCTATGGTGGTCATAAAATAAACATATGAAACAATCATATGTAATCCGATACATGATCATAAGATGATCACACGCACATAACGAACGATAACTTTGAAACATGAAAGCATTTGCTTTAAAAGTAGTTGATTGTAACTTCAATTATGTGCTATCTAAAAAGGCAAGATCAAATAAAAGATGCAATGAATGAACCAAGAAAATGACCAGAATAAGACAATCAAAAGCAAAAAAGAAATGAACCTGAGAAACAGCTACGAACAATCGTCTCAATATCGACGCCTGTTGTACAACACCCTGATCACTCTTGTTGTTACACTGACCATATTTTTGTTGGATGAGAGCTGCGAGAGGGCAATCTTTTGATCGAAAAGGTACCATAGCCATGATCTTGATGGATTAATACTACACTATCCAACATGTAACATCAGAGCATTAAGGTGAGAGGACGAATTAGCAACCCATTTCTGGAATTGTATTTACATTAGAAGGGAAGATCGGTGCAATGGTAACCTATGCAAGTTTACCGGCTGAGTTAGATTTTGAATTTGAAAAACTATTACCAAGTTAATTTAAGCCCATATTAAGAGTTTGCAAAACTGGTGAGATTACAATTTCAATGATATTGTTAGCATAATTTTAGGAAATAGAATATATCACCATTGAAGTTGTGCGAGAGTTTTGGGCGTAAATATGGGAAATGTAGAGTATATGATGACATATTCATATATACTGCAGAAGCCGTTGATACGATACGAAGCCTGATTATATTTTGTGAAGATATTGAGATAGAATGAATTATTCTGATGGCTTTACTAAGCAAGAGACCTTGTTGGAGTATAATTGAGATTTTCTTTCCTAGTTTATAGTAAGATGTGTTGAAATAAGAATCTTTCATGCCAAAAACGAAACGGAATTGCAGAATTGTGCTACGATTCTTGCCAAAAGAATAGGAACTGACAAAACTTCAAACAAAAAAAGAAGAACTTGGCGCCTAAATGACAGTGCCTCATATATCAACGCAGCCTTTTTTTTAAACGAAATGAAGTATTTATGTGGCATCGTAAGCCATGTCAGCTCCAACTAAGCCTAACCAACCAATAGTAATAAAACACGTATTATTTTTTCCCTATTAAAGGGGGTGGAGAGCTATTATTTTCTCTCTCACCACTACTTCCACTGGCATGGTCTCATTCTCCATCCAAATATGATCCTGAAAATCGTAAGGTTGGAGTTTAAGTAATCTATCAGCTACTTTATTTTTCTGCTATCAATATCCTGTAACCAGCGTCCCAAGCAATCTTGAGGCCAAAGAGGAAGGCTTGAGCTTCTTGAAGCTTAATATTACAATGACCTTGAGCTTGATGAACCGCCATGGCGACCACATCATCTTCGACATCACGTATAACACACCCCCAACCATAGCCCCAATCTTCAAGACACCCCGCGTCAGTGTTGAGCTTCCACGTCCCTGTTGGAGGCGGGCGCCACCCAGCATTAGGAGGTTCACGGCTCGTGCTCGTCTTCTCATTTGCAAGTCTGTACGATGCAAAAAATGATGAAGACGAGCCCACTGACTTTGAGATTTTCGATCCATCGCCATAGAGAACACGACACCTCGAGTCCAAACTGACCACACTGCTGCAAATATCATCCCACTATCTACTGTACCATCAGCTGCAATGATGTTCGCACACCAGTCTAGCACCGAAACACCATTGGTACTAAGCAACTCCTCCAGCCAAGAACTCGTAGACCATATTTCCTTAGCAAAGGGGCAGTCCACTAAGGCATGCAAGGTGGATTCTTCAGCGGTGGCACAAACCTCACATGCAGTATTGAGATCCGCAAGTATGCGAGTAAGATTTTCCTTCGTATTCAAAGCACCATTTATCAATCTCCACACGAACATGCGTATATGGCGGGAAGTTGTAATTTTCAGATGGCTGTCCACACCCACGTAGATCCGCTGCTACAGCTCACCTGATTCCCCTCCCATGCATTTGATCTTAACATATGGTACGCTGACTTGACGGAAAACTCACCGCTCGATGAATAATGCCACATAAGCTTATCCTCTGGCCAATGCAAACACAACGGCAACTGCTCAATCTGTTCAGCGTCAATAAGAAAGAGTAAAGCACGGATCAGGTTCGAGTTCCACACACCAGCTTCCTTATGGATCAGGACCTCGACAGTAGTGTCTGGATTCTGGTAACCCAACGGCGTAATGACCCGGAAAGAGAGAGGCCGTGGCAGCCACGGATCACCCCAAATGCGTACCTTCTGCTCATTCCCTATTCCCCAACGAGCACCTCTAAGGATAACATGAATTGACCCTTGCAGACTACGCCATAAATAGCTAGGCTTCGTACCTATCTCGGCTTGCAACAACTCCCAGTTCGGACAGTACCATACTTTGAGAACTCGGGCACTCAATGACCCTGGGTCATGAAAAATGCGCCAAACCTGCTTGGCTAGCAAAGTGTCATTGAAAGCACGGATGTCCCTGAACCCAATACCACCCTCATCCTTCAATTTGCATAGCTTCTTCCAACTCACCCATGCCATCTTCTTCTTCCCGTCCATGTATCCCCACCAAAAATTACGGATAATAGAAGTGATTTCCTTACAAAGATTTTTTGGAAATTTGAAAACACTCATTGCATAGTTGGGAATTTCTTGGGCCACTGCCTTTACTAGCACTTCCTTTCCTGACCATGAGAGAAATCGCTCCATCCAACCTTGCAATCGCTTCTTAATCCGCTCCTTTATAGGGAGAAAATGACATTTTCTGGACTGACCTACGTGCGTGGGTAAACCAAGATAATTCGAGTACCAGGGGACCTCGTTGACAGTAAGAGCCTGAACTACTTTTTGTCGAATAGGAACCTGTACCCCTTTGCTAAAAGAAACATCTGTCTTGTCTTTGTTGATCTGTTGCCCCGATGCACTCTCATAAACTACGAGGATTTCAGCAATCTTCTATGCCTGTTCTTTTTTAGCCTGGCAATGAAATCGTATGCAAAAAGTAGGTGAGATATCATTGGAGCTCCCGCACAAATCAAATGACCACCTATAGCACCTGTATTAACAGCATTTTGCAGCATCTCAGACAAACCTTCAGCACACAAAATAAAAAAGTAGGGAGAGATAGGATCACCCTGACGCAATCCACGAGACGGACGTACCATTCCTGTAGGACAAGCCATTAATAACAAAGGAGTATGTAACCGATGTCACACAACGCATAACTGACTGAATCCACGACTCTTGAAAACCCAGCCGCAACATGATCTTTTCTAAAAAAACACCACTCAACCCTTGGCTGCTCTCCTTCATGTTGAATTTGCGCTTACCAATCTCTGAAAGGACCACATGCTGCTAGGAATGATCCTGCCATCTCTGAACTTGAGCCTTCATGGAACAAAAGTTTCTTTTTCGCTCCAGCACCTCCACTTCCAGACCGCGGGCTCGTAAAAAGCTTCTCCTCCTTCTTAGCAAAATCGTTTTCTCTCTTCCTAATACGTAAGGGACTTGCCCCCATGATAGAACCGTATGGGTAGTTCTCCACTGGAACTTTAGGATCGTACCACTCACATTGTTTGTTGATATGCCCCAATAGACCACAAATATAGCAAAACTCAGGAAGTCGGACATATTTCAACCTGTAGAAGTCTTGCTTACCCTCAATCACCAAGTTAATACCCCTCCTCAAACCGTTGCTTAGTGGTAAATCCACCCGAAAGGAGATTTTCTTCGACAATCTGGACACATCAGAGTCATCAAACTCCACTAGAGTACCTTTGATCCGGGTTCCAATGAACTCAACCATCCCGCGTGTGCGCTTCAGGATTGGTAGGTCATAGCATTTAACCCATATTCTAATGGTCTCAAAAGACACATCCTTCGGGTTCTCACATCCTTCCATAGGTTTGAGCAAAATCAGATGGTCATCCACAAACTCTCCGCCCAGACCACCAGACCACCCTGTAATTTCCATATATTTCTAAGTGTGTTTTCTAGAAATTTAGGGTTGAAGTTCCCTTGGGCAAAAACTTGCTTGCCCTCAAAGGCAGAGTGCCACTTGGTTATTCATTCCTTCATTCACTCCATTCTTCGGGAATTCGAAAGCTTAGCTTCCTCTTCCTCCTCTATACGACACTTCTTCCACTCGTCGTACAGTTCTTCTTCCATTCTCTCAGACATGACAGTACACTCTTTTAACTTGAAAACGAAACCCTACATATTTCTCTAAGGCCAAAAAAACAAGAACGATTACGCCTTTCAAACCGTGGTTTTAAACAAAACAAAGGTTTGCGAAAGATTGTTGATCTCAAGATAATTCTCTAACCTATCTTACTATTATATAAAAGAACTAATTAGAGAGAGAAATAAAGCACTCCCACCCCTTTTTAATGGAGAAAATTATATTGTATCATTTTTCTATTGGCTAGGATTACTTACGTGTTTGAAAAATGATGAGGTGGAACTTTACGAAGCTGCTTATGTGGATGCTACAGCCTAATTAGTAATGAATTTCTTTATAAAAAAAAAAAGAAGCCATGTGTCTGATCTTCCAGCGACATGGAGATGGAGTAGAAATACCCATGAAAAAAGCCCATGGCCCTGTTTGGCAAATCTACTATCAGCTCTTTTTTAGCATATCTCGTCTTTTTATGTCTCACATCTATCTGCTATTGAATCTGTTCTTTTCTTATTTTGCCATTTTCTCTCTCACATAAATCCTCAATCTGCTATCTACTTCTGCTATCTGCTAATTACCCAAACAAGGCCCATACCTAAATGCTCATCTAGTAGCTAAGAGAAATCCCACAATCCTAGGTCCTTTCAACGGCAGAGATCAAATTAGGCAAAATTGTTGGGAATAATCCGAAGTTGTAGCCATTATCTCAAAATACTCCCAACTTAACATATTTGTGGGAATAATTCCAACTTGCTCGACTTTTCACCCCAGCAGTTTAATAATGGTCGGAGAGGCTATTTACGGTGAGGATTTGATGATTTCGCAAGTAGACACATACCTATGCTGATTTGGCTTGCTGAGTCATCAATTAAAACCCCAAAATTGAGAAGAAAAAAAAAGTTAAAAAAAAAATCTGCTGTACATTCCCAATTTATCCAAATACAATACAAACCCATATCTCCAAATCCTTCGCCAACATCAAAAAAAAAAAATCACTCCTCACCGCACTTCCAAATTCTCCAAACAACCCCAACAAACAAAATCAACCGAAACAAAGCAAAATCCAGAAGTAAGAATTAAGATTTGTTTTTAAAAGCAAAAAAAATGTGAAACCCCCTCTGAAATTTCCTAAATAGAAGTAAGAAGGAAGAGCTATACTCCACTTACTCTACTCGGTGGTTGACATGGTCTTGGACCACTTTAAATTCCCCTCTTTGCACAACAATACTCTAGTTAACTGGTTGGGATTTAAGATAAATCCCAAGGAATAAACCATATAGCTTTATGTCTGTGTTGTATAGCATTACTATTGTATAATTTAATTACCTATTCTAACACTGGTAAGTCTTCTTTTTTATGCTGGCCATTTATGAGAATATCTTGCTAATATGAATGATTACCCAAATTGAGCGTATTTCTACCCAAAACCACAATATGATTTGCAAAACGTTACAAACCCATATGATAAGTCCCTCAAATATAAACCCATATGAAACCCCCTTATGATGTCCCATCACCAACTCGTCTCTCTCACCTCTGCCTCATGATTTGCACTCTCATTTCAGTCAAATTCCAGTATGATGACGAAGATGAATATAGTGAGGTTGGTGTGTGGTGACTGGTGAAGTTGTGAGTGAATGAGAGAGAGAGAGGAGTTGCTGATGGGAAATGTGGGGTTTTGGAATTTCTTTTAATTTATCTGACTCAGCAAGCCATATCAGCCAAGGCATGTGTTTATTTGCCAAATCATCAAGCCCTCACCGGAAATAGCCTCTCTGACTATCATTAAACTGTTGGGGTGAAAAGTCGGGCAAGTTGGAATTATTCCTAGAAATATGTTAAGTTGGGAATATTTTGGGATAATGGCTACAACTTTGGATTATTCCCAGCTATTTTGCCATCAAATTATTTGATTCTCTTCCTATTTTTTGGCATACAAAACTCTCCATCTCGGCAACAATCTCTACACTTCCCTATTTACTCAACGAACATGGGAGTAAGAAATCTCGTAAAAATTATTATCCCTTCACATCAATTTGAATTTGAATTTGAAAGTTCATCAATTTGAATTTGAATTTGAAAGTTCATTTTCAGCGCCCAATTTAACCTAGAATTTTCGAAACAATTGATTTTTCATGGCATCGGCAATATTATTAGCATTATACTGCTGATACAAATCATAGTTGTTGTTGCAGATGCTGATGTTAGTGTCCGTCTTTCAATTTTCCAACGCTTACATGATTTTGGGAGTTTTGACTGTTTCTTGGCTACAGACTATAGTCTGAGTGCCATCTTCGCCGCTCTTAATGATGACGTACGTTTTGTTATTTTTAGTTTTCTTTACTAATGAGATCAGTGTTGCTTGTAGTTGACTTGATTTTTTGCTGATTAACAACAGGGGATACGATATATAACCAGTATGTCAAAGACTTTTGTGAGCAGATTCCAAGCACGGCTTTAGTTAAACTACCTCTTTGTTTGGTTATTATTTTCGGTGAGTAGTAGTACATGGATGGAACTTTAGTTAAACTACCCCTTTGATTTGATGTGACATAAGTTACTTATGAGTTTTATGATTGTACTTTGAATGGTAGCATTTTGGAATTTGGTAATGACTTAACTAGAGATATAGTTAAATACCTATAATGTATACCTAAATTTTCTTCTTTATGCAATTATGTTTTGGGATAGCATAAATTTGTTCGTTTGAATTTTTGGTTTAATAATAGCATATATCGTATTTTATGGCAAATGCTTTTGTCAGATTCATTGATGTAGTATTGTTTTGACACTCAATCACTTATCAAAACTTTATCAATATTGTACGTTTATGAAAACTATATAGTGAAAAGTTTTCAATAATATAATAATATCTACGAAGGATATCGAGATCAACTTATTACATTTGCAAGTAACGAGATAAATTGCGAAAAACTGAACAGAATAGAAATGAATTTCATTTTTTTAGACCAACTTCAATATTTTTTTTCTTCAATGATCACGACCTTGCAACAAGTTGAGTTGTCACCCACTCACATTACGCAACAAGTGGAGGTTGAATAATAAGGCACCCCACAAAGTGACAAAAGTAGCTACAAAAACCAATTAGCCAAAGGCATATTCGCAACGGAAACAAATCCATACAACTACAATCCCACAAAACCAAATAATACCACCATCATCAACAACATTAAATGCGGGGTTTTACCTCTCTTCTACAAACCACAAAAAAACTAGTCAACCCAACTCCACTCTCTCTCCACCTACGCAGAAACATGACAAGTACAGCAACAACAGACATATGTGACGCAAACTCAGCTCTCCTAACAACAGGCGATCTCAAAGTTCTACACCCCATCTTCCACTCCTACGGCAAAAGGCGAGCCTTTGATGGGCCTGTCGTGACAGTCAAGGTGTTGGAAGACAATGTTTTAGTTCGAGATTTCCTCGAGTCAAAAGCCCACCAAGGAAAGGTCCTTGTTGTCGATGGAGAGGGTAGCAAGAGGTGTGCTTTGTTGGGTGGTAACTTGGCCCGTTTAGCCCAAGATAATGGATGGGCTGGGCTTGTTGTGCATGGTTGTGTTAGAGATGTTGATGAGATTAATGAGTGTGATATTGGTGTCAAGGCTTTGGGGCCTTGCCCTGTTAAGTCTCGCAAGGTGGGGGCAGGTGACAAGCATGTGGCTGTGAACTTTGCTGGGGCTTTGATTAATGATGGTGATTGGTTGTGGGCTGATAGTGATGGTGTTTTGGTTTCTCGTTCCAAGCTCTCGGTGGCGTAGGGATGATTGGTTAAGTTTGAGCATCTTTTCTTTTGCTACATCCTAAGTTCCTAACCTCCAAAATGGAATTTACACTCGTTTTTGTTGTTGTTTGTAAGGCCAATGGTGCTTTTTACCCATTTGGTTGTATGAGTAGTTTTTAGAACAAATGTTGTTGTGTTGATCTCAAAGAAAGCTTGTTTTCAATGCTTACCTTGGTTCCACTACTTATTTGGTGGCCATTCATATTGAAGTTTTTGAGTTTTGACAGTAGCAACTGGAATCTTTGGTTTCCTTTCGTTATATGCTATACAGGTCATTTGTATGATTAAAATTGATTAGATCCTGGTTCAATTTTTTAGGACTTTACACTGGGTTATGTTGTTTTGGAGATTGCTAGGTTGACCCACCGGGTCATTAACCCGGTAGTATAAAGTACACTTATCTCTCTAAATCTAACAAATTACCCATACATTATTTCTAGAAAAAGATAGACACAAATTTTTGTGGGTCGTTGACCCGAAGGGTTACTCAAGTTTTTTCCGGTGGTTTTGGTCAAATCTATCTCCCCTATGCTAGTTGAGTTCAAGCAGTTCTCGTAAGCTTTTGCCCAAACAAATTACTATATATGACCGTTTTTTAGTGCAGAATTAGTCTAACTTGTAATTTCTTGTTAAGACTTAGGAGGTCAGCTTGTCCTCCAACCCGGTAATAAAAAAGTTCATATCTAAAAAATTGGATGATATGCGAATGAAACTTGCCAGTTACGAGTATAGTTGGCCTGAAGTGGCCCGAGAATCAGGGGAGAACAGTTGCAGCCCTTCCAGGGGGCAGGTTAACGTTCTTGAGTCTCTAACTCTCAATAATCCCCTACCCACTGAATCAATCAGTTGTAGTGGCATAACAAGACAGACCATCCCCGCGTGTTATGTTAGTACAGAAGTGAAAGGCAATAATGGATCTTAACATAAGTGTGATTGGCAAATTAAAAAAAAAAAACATTATGTGTCGAAATCTTTGTATTCATTTATGTGATACAACAAAATTGCAAAATTTCAAAACCCAAGTATCGACCATGTGTCCATGATACATGCACAGTGAAAATCCGACTTAACCAACCGGTCCAACCCAGGTAACATACAACATAATTTACAATCAGTGTGAACTTCGACACCAAGAAAATCAAGCACATCTCTCGGGCAAATGGAAGCTAGCAGCACTTCAGTTTCCACTAGGTGCGGAGCTTAACCCAGATCTGGACTATGGTAATTTCTTTTAAGATTTTGCAAGCAGAACTGAAGCAAAAGTCAGGCAGACCAACCTTTCTAGTTCCTCTTCATTGAAGAAATTATATTCCAATGACCACAACAAGTCATGGACAAAACAATCCCAAAAAGTACGAATCAGGAACTCTCTGCCTCTAGTGTCAAAAACTTTGCTTCGAAGACGAGGGCGGTCCAACCTGTGAAATACCACCTATTTAAGCACGCGTACGAAGTCAATTGGCAAGAGAATTGACGCAAATAGTAAAACAGAAGGAACTCAAACTCACAAATTAAGGTCGACGACAAAGCAGGCAATCACATCACTCTTATCTTTTCCTCTTTCCTCTCTTTCCAAGCTGCCCGGACTTGGCAGCGTGCTCCTGCTCTTGAAGAAAAGCTAATGCCTTCCCATATTTCTCTGCTCTCTCCTCTTCCAGACGATGCTTCTCTTTTTCTTTCACCTCTTGGAGGAATTGGTTATCTTTCCGAAGCTCGCGAGCTGCTCCTTTAGCTTCTTTCTTGTGAATTTTCAGGAGTTTCTTTTTCTCAGCCCGAGCACGATCAGGATCATAATTCCTACCCTTAACAAAACTGCAAAAAAGATTAGGGTTATCAGGTCAAACTCTAGCATAGCTTATCAAATAACCAAGTGGACAAGAGTGAATGCAAATTACTTCTCTTCAAATTTGGGGTTCAACAATTTTATGGGGACTGGCTTCTGCTTCCTCATCTGAAGTGGTTGTCGGACTTTGTGATGTTCTTCCACTTTTTTAACGATGAGTTCAGCCACATCACGCAGTTTCTCTTGCAAAAGATCGGGCATGTTTTGCTGATCTGCCACACTAACTAATAATTTTGATATAGGTGAAAAAATCTCAGGGAAGGCTTTCACTTCCCCATTGATGTTGACAAAACCCCTAACAGTTTCCACCATAGAGACAATGACACTGGCCCTGCAATTTGAAACACAAACAATGAGTTGCCTCTAGCAGGTATTTCACTCTCATATGTAGAAAAACAGAGAGAACTAAGTAACAGAGAACAAAGATAACGGGTACAAATGAGCCAACGGTGCCATTGTGAAGCTACATGTAATCAGACAAGAGCCAAAAGATATACTAATTGGCCAATTCTGGCATAGGGTAAAAAGAGCTACAGGATTATTAGTACAAGTCATCTGTGAGAGAACACAGTCAACCAAAGTACAGAAAGTCTAAAAGGTTAGCAGGACTAACCTGAAGCTATTCGTGCTGAAAAAGGGTGAATCCTCTGGCAAGTTCATTATCTCAAGGAAGTCAAGAGGCTTGATTTCCTCTACATGCCCTTGTATACACAACAATGGCTCAGGGGTTTTGAACTCGAGAAGATAGTGAAACTTCTAAATGTACAAAAATAGGTGTTAGAACTCAAGAACATAGTGAAAAGTAATAAGAAATATTAACTTGATAACCAATAAAATATTTGTGCCAAAAAAAAACATTAAAGTTCAGAGCTCCCCAGATTTATTTTACCTGAGAATTTTCAGATGATCTGGGATCTTTCTTCATGGCAGCAAGCAATAAGGCCTTTAAGAAAATTAAGGCTTCAGGACAGAACTTTTGGGACTGTTTAATCACCTACAACGAAAAGTGAATGCTTAATGTGAGCTGGTCACATTTTAAGAGACTCCCCAAAAAAATTATATGCATGCAAACAAAAATTACGTAAAAAAGGCTAGTTGCCAACGACACAACTCGTGGTCTTGAGCTTGCTTTTGTTCTTAGCAAACCAGATAAACAAGTATCCTAACTCTACTCTTCAGCAGCCAGTTTCTTACTGGAAAACACCGTGTTCTAGCACCCCTACAAGCCCATCCAACCAAAAAAATTGACGTGGACAGATATTAAGAATAACCTGACAGAAAGAAAGGCCCAGACAAACTTACTTTACAGTAAGTCACCATACCTTGCGTTCCTTCACATCCAAGCAGATTCTATTTAATGTTACACCTTTCTAGATACATAGTTCACATGAGATGAAGAAAGAAGGTCCACAACAATACAATAGGCTGCATCATGCTGCTTTCACTTTCATATAGCCCAGCAAAGTTCTTTACATAGCCTCCCTTTACCAATTTCCTAAAACTGAAAAACTCATTTATTTTAGCACTTCTTCACATTAGGTGATTACAGACTAAACAAACTTCCTCTCCATGCTCCATTTTTACCCAAAGGTCAAACACAAAAAGGTACCCCATATGGCAAGGGTAAGGCAACATAAGCTAAACCCCTCCTTCTCGCTGCCTCGATGGGAGACTCTTTAGAGACAAAATAGGGCACGGGTAATGATAATGCAAAATCAAAATACTTCCCACGCAAGCTAAAAAGTCAAATGATTAATTTCAAGGAAGTTCCACAGCTCATCTTTGATCATGATTTGAATGACACAGCCAAGGCCAGGAACATGATTCATTATGGAGACCTTGCCATTTTTTCCAGAAACAGTATTTTCGACAGTATATATACTAATGCCAAAAATGAATGCAAGGGCATTGTTAACAGAGGCATGCTCATAATCAGCAAAGACACAATATTATACAAAAAGTTCATACAAAATCCCTTATGCAACAGAGGTATCGCCATTCAGAATAGATATGTTCAATTACATAAGACAGAACCATGTCAAAAATTCATAAATATTGTAACAAAAAAAGAGGCAAAACATTTGAGACAACAATAGCATACCAAAAGAACAATGGAACACAGAAAGGATCCAACGGCAGCATCGCGTACGGATAGAACAGGGCACCGCATCAAATATTCACACATTAACAATATAGCTGGTGTCATGACAGCATGGCGGAAATCAGAGCACGGAAATATCATAGACCAGAGTCTCAGGAGAAATAATGTTTTCAGGGAAGGCCAGCAGCTCTTCTCTGCATTCATGCAATGAAGAAGATATTAACTGTAATCTGGACATCAAAGACATCAAAGTCAAACAAAGTAGAAGGGTTATTCCGCAGATTAAGTTCAAACCTTGATCTTTCAGATCCTCACAAAGTTTTGCCCGAGTTCTTAATATACGTTCGCGAGCACAAATTGCTGAGAAGTATGGGATCTGTGCACTTATCTCCATCAATGGCTTCACCAACAAGTTTAATAACCCAAAATTTAATGGCTTTTGATTTGCTAATGTCGCAAAATATTGCAGAAGCAGACCATAGAATACCTGCAAAGAATCAGAAATACAAGTCAACACATAGAGAAGGAAGCAAATACTGAGTTGGAAATAAATCCAAGGCAGAATAACAATATTTAACAAGTGCAAATCCTAGACTAGCTTAACCAGGAATGGCAATAAATGACGAATAGAAAGGTTCATACTTGCATCTTCCGCCGATTCTCTGCGGCAAGTGGAATAGCATTGCAAACACAAATTCTCCTAATTGCCTCTATTATATCTTCATTGGAACGGTTTTTGTAAAGTTCAATCATTTCATCCATGCTCTTAGGAGCATCAATCTTGAAAGGAAGATCCACCAGCCCTTGGTAAGATGGCTGCTTTGAGCCCCCTGTTTTCTTCCCCAATTCTGATGTGGAAGGCTCCTTCTTTGTCATTTTCTCAGCTTTTAAGCCTGTGTCATTCTTTTTCCGCAGTTTCTTCAAAAGTCTTTCACCAACTATACCTGCTTCCTCTTCTGATTCATCCTCCTCCCCTACATCAGCTGCAGCATTGTCATCATCACTCTGCTCCCAATCCTTCAAAGTCTCTGATTCCTCGTCACCCTCTTCATCTTCTTCTGTTCCCCCCTCATCATCTTGACTGTCTCCGGAATCATCGGAACATTCACTGTCTTCATTTTCAGAGTCATCAGCAGCATTCCTCTTAAGAATATCATCAACCCATCCCTTTTTCTTCTCCGTGCTTGTATCAATCGTGAATGAATCTCCAAGGTCATCACCAGAAACATGCATTGAAATATTGGCAGAAGAGCCACCAACATCTTCAGAATCATCATCTTCATCGCCAGCATCGTCAGTTGCAAGCATTCTATTCTGCCGTTCTTCCTAAAAAGCATCACCAAGATACAAGTTTAGACATTATTATTTTAGTAATCATTGAGATTCCTAAATTACGCACCCGACGTGTTCAAACTTATTTACATCAATATAGAAACAGAGTTATTGAGCTCAATTTTGACCACTAGATTTCTCAAATCCTCATTAATGAATGATCATTGCTCAAATGCTTCGCAATAATATAACTACATGTGATGACTAATAAACTAATAACAGCTGTTATATTAAGGTTTAGACACACCTCCAGCTGCTCCAGCCGTTCTTTCTCCTCCTCAGCAATCTCTTCCAATGTCTTTGTTCTATCAGATGGACGAGCACGCATCTCAAGCGTCATTTGGCTGACCAAACTGTCGTACAAATCAGGTTCCTCCTGCAACGAGAAAACACCTATATCAATTTGTGTTTTAATTAACCACAACAATGTACCTAATCACTATAAGAATCCCTGTTTCTCGTATGTTCTTCCCCTCCCTTTTTCTTACTGTCAGAGATGTTAATAAAATAAACCCTTCCAAATGTGGAATTATAAATAGAATGGACAACTCAAATTACCAAAATCATATTGACTTCAAACATCAGATTCATCGTTCAAACATTAAAACTACCACATCATTGACAACCGAATTTTCTCTAGCTGAAAGAAACTTAAGTAGCACCACTCATAAACCTGCAAAGATGCACATAGGAAAAGAAATTCCAGAAAAGATAGTCAAATATACCTGCTTGGAATTCCCCGATAAAGTTGCCTCCTTCTTAGGCTCTTTTGAATAATTTGGATTGACAAGAGATTTCAAGGCATTCATCTTGTCTGGTTGAGTAAGTGCTGAGAAAGCTTGAGACTGGACCAAAGATTCGAAGTCTTTATCCAATTGTTCAACCAACTTTTCATTTTCTTCCTTCTCTTTCGCTCTTTCGGCCTACCAATATAGCAAGGAAGTCGTTGGTTCATTAACAAAATCAGCAGTCCAAATTATGTATTCTATGAACATGAAAGTTATTAATTTGAGGACAAAAGCAACTCATATTGACCTCCATGAGAAGGTTTAACTTCCAAATTTATAAAGGGAGTAGGCAAATTCCAACTTTCAGATTTAGCTGGTAATGCAGATAAAAATATGCATATACAACATCTATCTTCATCAACCTATTTTTAGATAAGATCATTACCGTAACACTTTACTCCACACAGTTAGTTTAAAACAATTTGTGTTAGGAATTTAGCTTCATAATAACTTCAAACACACACGAGTCACACCTTCTTTATTAATGACTGCAAACAACTACAATAATACTACTAATAACTACTATAGATTGCTAACATAAACTACTGCTAACTACTAACACACAGCAATTTCTTCCTTGGCTTTATTAACGGGAAAGCCCCAAAACTCCTCTTCGGCTTTATGAACGGGAAAGCCCTAAAACCGTCACCTTCAAATCTGCATCTTCACTGCAACAGGGAGACACTCCCCCTTAGGCCAAAGCCTCATCCACAAACTTCATCTTCTAAACAGCAAGTAGCTCTTTAGAGACAAAGCTATTAACCCCTCTTCTATAACGGGACCTCACCCCGGGGACAAGCCATTCTTCAATAACGGGACTTCTTCCCGGGGATCAAGCCACTTTCTTCTACGTGTCTGCCTCAGTATATATAGGCTCCTCAAAAGAAAACCTACTTCAATTAAGACTAGGAAACAATAATATTATTGAAAAAGTCGGGCGGCCGTGCGTGGTTGTTAGACAGCAAACAGAGGGGGGGGGGGGGAG
>ONZK01000443.1:36321-55301 GCA_900322385.1 Pharnaceum exiguum
ACAACCGAGATTAAATCCCATTTAATTGGGTTGCTCAGGGGTCAAGATGTAAGCAACGCTACCCATGTTTAAGAAAACAGAGAGGTTGTTTCCGAGATTGACCCATGCATTGATGCACTGAAGTATTGACTTAATCCCCTGACGTATTGACCCATGCATTGATGCACTGAAGTAGTCTGATAAGTCTGTCACTCGGTCGAATGCTCAGACACCCCTAATTTGAGAAAAATCCCAACTTGCACAAACTAATCTTCATCATCACACAACAACTCTTACAAGCAATCAGAGAAGGTTCAAACTTGAAACAACATCTAAATCTTACTTTTTCACTCAATTATTTTGTGCTACCCCAATTTGCCCATCTTCTTCTCTCAAAGAGTATAGGATTACTATTGAAACCTCAAATTAATCTTCCATTTCCAGATTCCAATCACTTCTTTAACATTCAAATCTCACTACAAAGTGACAACTACATTGGAGCCTCAATAGTTAAAGAACCAAACTTCACAACAAAAAGAAAAAAATATATCCTAAATTAACACAAAATATCAATATCATCCTAATGAGCCACTTTCTTTCAACTTCTAGAAACTTATTTTTAGTTCAGCTCATTTCTTTGATCGTAACAAGTTGCGACACCAAACATTAATCTTCAGTTATTAGAAGTTCATTTCAAACTTCAGAAGCTCCTATATCATGAATTAGGCCTCATTCTTCACTCATTATCAAGTTTTCACAACTTAAATTCAATTCAGTCCAGCTCAATTCAATTCAGTCTTATGAAAACACGCTATGAAACTACATTACAATTGTTCCATACCATTCATTTTCATTCCCTCCTACAAATAACACAACAATACCTGCCGCTGGCGCTGTCGCTGCGACCGCATAATAGCCTTATCAAACTCAGTAAACCCTTCCTCCTGCTCCCCAATCCGTTTATCCACAAACGTCGACGCCTTCCCACTCTGCTGGTACTCTTTCAACAGCGTCTTCTCTCTCTGGGCCCCCACAAACAAAAAAAAAAATCAGCAAAAATGCAACAAATAAATAAGTACCATTCTCACATTCTAAGTTCCTTGCCTTTTGGATGGCGACTTTGCGGGCGACGCCAAGACGGCGGGCTTCACCCTGACGTTTGGTGCCTAAGACATCAAACTTACGACGTGACCAGATAGTCTCGAAGGGGTTTTCCTTTGGGGTAGTGTTTTGGGGTTTTTGTTTCTTCATTGCTACTGTGTTGGGCGCCGTTCTTTTTGAGCCTTTTGAGTTTGACTTGTTATTATTCTTTTGGGGTTTTGTTTTCGCCATTGTGGGAAGAGTGGGGGTGTAGAGACTAGAGAGTAGAGTAGGGTTTAAGGAAATGAAGATTTAAGGGCGGGTGTTTGTGTTTTGTTCGGCGTTCAGGAATAAGCTTAACAACGAGTAAGGGCGAGGACTCGAGGGGTCAGGGGTAGGTAGATATGTCAGTTCGGGCGGGCGGGTCGGGTCGGGTTCACTCCGGGTTTGGGCGATCTAGTGGGTTAAGGACTTAAGGTCGACTTTTTTTATTTTCTTTAAAAAAAAATCTAAAATGAAAAGTGTATAATTTTTTAAATTTATTTTTTTCAAAATATATTACAATGGGTACTTATAAATAGTGGCCGGAAAGGAAAGTTAAAATTTTTAAAAATATGAATATTAAAATAACCTAATAAAAAATATTAAAAAAGAGTCTTTAAATTTGTTTCCATGTAGGCCCATTACGTATAATGTCAATTTGGCTTATTTCAAGTTGAATCTGCGTCATTTTGGTGTTTTAGGGGATAAAAAATAAAATAAAAAGTGATTTTGTCCACCTTAACCAGTGGGTCGACCCTGATCCTAACTCGCTTGACCTAGAAAATTTTAGGCCAAACGGATTCGGGTCCAAATTTCCTGGATTGATACCCTAAAATCTCGGATCGGGTCTTCGGATCAGGTCAGTTTTTGATAGGTATATCGAGGGATAACGTCTGTAATTATTTTCAATGAGTTCTTTTCACTAAGTAATGGGACAAATATTACATTCAATATTTTTAGTAGCGTTATGAGCTCAAGTTGAAATGTATAATAATGTATAATAAAAAAATGTATAAAATAATATAAACATTGGCAAATTATATGTACATCTTGTATACAAGTGTGTTTGGACTAACTTCTACTCAAAAGTGATTGTCCTTTGTGATTTACCTCACCTTCTTACAACTTCTTTATCCTCACCAAGATCAAGTTTAAATTACTCCCCACATTGATCAAAAGCAGAAGCACCAAATTGGGGTTTTTTCTTTTGGCCATTTTAAGACTCCTTTAGAGCCTTTAGATAGTTCATTTGTGATAGAGGTGGAAAAGGAGAAGGGAGAATATGGGAGAAAATACAATGGAGAAGTATTTTTATTAAGAATCTAAGCCAAACATCCCTTACACGTACCGTTTGCTTTGTCTTTAGTTTTTTTTTTAAAGTGAAAAGAGAGTTTTCATTAATTAATATCCATACGGCATCTACAATCGAAATTGACATCAACAAGATATGAAATCAATATTGCAGAATACATTCGATAACAAAACCTAATTCCTAGCATCCCTCTCTTATTAAACGACTTCTTTTTCGTTGTCTTCAATGGAGCAGCCTTTTTACAGAAGCGCCTTTTATAGTTTTGAAGAATGTTTGGTTCTGATATTGATCTTACCATCTTGATGAATACAACTCTTTGCAGATCCATATGATCGTCGAACTTTGTAGGAACAAGTACTCTCATAACTAGCTAGACTCTTACTATAGAAGAGACTAGTTTTATTTGTGTTAATACTAAAACTAAACTAAAAACTACTAAGAATTTGAACTTTTGGGAGCTTATCATTAGTGTAAAAAACACTAATGGCAGCCTCTAGTGGAGGTTAGGGTTTTCAACTGCTTTGTCTTTAGTTAAGTATATATACTAGGTGAATTCCCGTGGCTAAAGTAATAATTTTTTTGGTGTATTAATAAAAATATTATTTAATAATATAGATAGAATGTTATTAGAACATGTAAGATATGATTTTTTTTTTAGCAGAATACATAATTGAAGAGCATCTTAAGCCATATTGATTTGATCTTTTTATTAGCGCGTGAATCAATGTTATAATATTGTCTTCTTCAATTTCAACTTATTTTTAGGCTCGAGCAGAAATTGAAGCAAATCACCTCTTATTTTTATCAACTAATCTTTGGTATACCGGGTGTACACGTAAACCGGATGAATATATGACTAATAGTAAAAGGACTATAACTAGTGACATCCAAAAAAGTGACTAATGAAATATATCGTAACGCTTTGAAAAAAACACAAGTGTACCTAAGAATTGGAATATTTTAGTATTTTTATTGGTTCTGCTTCATGTATGTATATATATTTACCTACACTTCAAATTCCGGCCGGCAACATTTTACTTCTTATTTCCATTTCTACGCGCCCCGTCGAGATTGCATTTTCTCTCGTGGTCTTAATCGTTCTTCATATCCATAAAGAAACAAGGTTTATTAATTTGGGGTTGCTATAAAGTATTGTATTGTAAACAATGGTGTTGTGCACATGTTATGGCTATGTGTGCTGAGAGTATTGTAACTGCCAAAAAAAGTGTGGAGTATTCGGCAAAGTTTTTAATAAAAAATGATGTAAAATGTATCTTTCTTTGAAAATAGGCCGGGTTATGTAATAGAAAGCACCTCTCCAACTGCTTTGACTACAAGCACTACCTGAACCACTTTTTAATAGCACTTTTAAAAATTTGCAAAACAACCTAAAATTTTAAAAATGCTTTCAAAAGCACATTAAAAGAACTTAGAAAACACTTTAAGTTCAACTCCGAACCAACCAAATTAAATATCTTACATCGAGTTCATGAAGTACTGATTGGCGTGATTGTACATGCGATGCTGCCTTAGGGCTGTTCTATAGAGTTGAACTTTACTGAACTGAATATAACTAAACTGGACTGAATTGGAAAAGACTAAACTTTTTTCTTAATTGTTTTGTCAGTCAATTACTTATCAAACCCCTATCAATATTGTACGTTTATGAAACTATATGGTGAGATCATTCCAATGATATACTAATAAATATGAATGGATATCAGGATTAAAACTTATTATGTTCGCAAGTTACAAGCTCGCTGCGAAATATTAAACTGAACTGAACTTAAACAATGAGCTAAAAGTAACTGGATTGAATTGAAGTGAACTGAATTTAAACTGAGGAGAACATAATCTTAATTGAGAATCTTCTACAGTACTAAAAGAAACCTGACCAGATTTATAGTATTAAGTATTAACAACTTAAACTAGTTCCCTCTACAATATCACAAATTCACAATATGGACAATAGACATCTTGGTAAGATTTCATGGGATTTCACTGAGTTTGTTGGTGGTGGTGGTAATATTTTACTATGAGCATTCATTTAGTTAAGCTAAGAGCCAAAAATCCCTCTGCCGTTTGGTGGTTATCATATAGCCTCCAACTTTTTTGTTGTTCCTTCTCACTGCAAGTGCCATACAGTCAGCATTTTGTATGCAATATTCAACCATCCCACCACCGTTGCCTACCACCTTACTACCAGCCCACATCAGTAATAGTCTCCATGTGGAGGACTTCTTCTTCTGACCCAAAACTAGTAAAGAAATCGCTTGTTTCTTAGCCTCTTCTACTATTGTTGGCCCCTTTTCCTTCCCTTCTACCATTTTTAACTCAACCTCCACCTGATAAACAATGACAAGAAGTACCTCAATTTATGATTGGAAAAAACATAGATTAAACAATATCAATAAGATTGGAGAATCCATTAACAATTTCTTTGCACAACGAAAGCAAAAAACACAAAGCAATGACAGGATCAATAACATATCTGTATAATGGCTCACTCATTGAATTGTCATAACTGTGAATACTCACCTCCGGTCTCTTTGATAGGCAGGTCTTCGACATAGAGTGAAGTAGCTCATAAACCTTCGGAGACATTTTTTTGCTCGTTTCATCATTATCTGCACATAATTGTAGTCAATTGGACTTCAGTACAATCTCAACTCCAGTGTTCATGTTTTTTCTTGTACTGATCATGTTTAATTAACAACTCCTTAGCTTATTTGACTTAAGTCATACGTACTCTTGAACTGAGGTGCAACACCTAGCCGAGTTGACAAAGTGCTCCCTCGAATCCTTGGGATGCCCGGGTTCGAGTCTCACCGTCCACACTATGTGGGATTCCTAAGCACTTAAAAAAAACGTACTCTTGAATTGAAAAAGCATTCTACTAAATACTTCTAAAATAAAATCAAAACTAGTGAATACGTTCTGAGAATATGTACGCAGAAAAGGGATAAATAAACAAAGTATTCTGACTTTATGATCGATAGATATATGTTCAAACCTTGCTTGCCCGAGAGCTTGGACACATAGAGAAGGATGAGCTTGTCATGGCTTTGGACCGTATGTGTAAGGACCCATAGAAGTGCACCTTTTGCAGCTGCACTTGAATCAACCACAACCATGATTCTCCTTCCCGCTGGCTTCAATTTCTCGTTTTCCTCTCCATCGAGCTTTGTAGTACCATTCTTATTTTCTTCATCTAATCGATTAGATTCTTGGTCAGTTTTCTTCCCACATTTTTGAGGGCTCCCTGCTTTGCTCTGCATGGGTACCCGAACAAGTGGCCTAATTTTATTTACACAAACTGCACGTAAGTTTTTGCTCCCCATCTTCCCCATGACTCTCTTCCTGTTTATCTCTAATGTTTCACAGTGAATATATACGACCAAGAAAAGTGCATATATTACATTTTATTACAATATCAAGAGCAAAATGTATTATATAGTTGCAGGGCTATGCAAGGTGATCAGACCGTGAGAATATTGCTTTTTGATGAACTTTTTCTTTTTCTATAATCCCCGTTCTTTTGGCTAGCAATCATTTGGTTCAACGCTTCAACGTTCTTTTAATTTTCTCATGTGGGGTTAAAGTCTTGAAGTAATGAAGTCTCAACGTGGATGCCAACAAACTGTAGGTCCATCCGTCTATGGTTCCGGCAATACTACCTCAACCCTCTAAGTAAGGATTAGAAAACTCTTTAGACTAAGTTTCATCATGTTTGCTATTGTCCGATAAATCAATCGTTCCACACAGCAAGAGAAGGTACGTAACATCAGCGGGCTAGTCATGTGCGTTATGCCAAAATTTGGATGGCCGATCAGAGACTACTACTAGCCTCATTGATTTCTTGGTTGCGTGTTGAAATTTTATCAAATTTACTTAATGAATAATTGTGTTAAAACTACTAGGAGTACTATTCACCGCGGGCGTGCTCGATTAACACTAGTTCCGCCACTGGGTAAGATATATTTATTATTATATATTGAAGTCAGGTAATCAAATTAATATAAATCTAATAGTAACAGGGGCTTCACATGATTACAGATGCTAATGCAATTGATTTGATGATTGATAATACTTCAAAGTTTAATTTTTTTTTAATAAAGGCATAAGGTCGGAAGGTATGCTCTCTACTACTCAACTCTCTCTTCTCAAATTTAAAACTAGTTTGCTTGTTTATATCCCCTTCAAAAATTATTACCTGTAAATTGAGTTAGAAGCGGCGAGGAAGAAATCGTTAATTAGTTTGATCAATTTGCTAACACTGTGATGCTTCACATTAGTTGCAGACGTAACGCTTCATCTAAGTAGATATTTCAATATATGATGGGTAGTTGGGTACTACTTATCGTATCATCAACCAACCAAATCAACATCATTATAATTAATCCTATAAAGCCATAAGGGAAAGGCAAGTAGGATAACTTTGTCAAAGAGAAGATCATAATAAAATAAGCAGCAAAAGAATGTGCATGGTTCTTTGAGTGTAAACTAAGTTTCAACTAATAATTTCGAGACTCGAGCTGAAAGAAAAATATTTTTTAGTATATTCATTTGCTCGATCAGTAGATGATGCTGAATCGGGATTACACTTTTTTTTAATCCTGACTCCAGCATCCTCATTGAACGTGATTACATTGTTGTTATTGTTGTAATAATTGTACAGCATATGATGGGAGCTCAGTAGCTGTAAATGTTACTATCCCCAGCCTTTTGAGACAACAATGATTCGTGAAATTTTTGGTAAAATTTATTGGCTTTCTTCACTTAGAATTTGTATCGCAAAAGCATGACACTTCTAGATACTAGACTAGAGTCAGCACTACTCAGCAGAGAGATAGGAAAGCTTAACTGTCTACCGCGCCTCATGATTATCCATTTAAAGTATATCGATGACAACATTTTCAATTTAAGGAATATTACGATGATAACTTCATCCTAATGATTATGCACCACATGCATGAGAATGAGAGGATGTATAACTTCAAAGTTTTGAATAAAGTATCATAATTTCAAAATCCCTTTGAAATTTAGACTTATATAATATTTGCTAGTTATTTTTATGTTGAGTTTGGGCAAAATATTTAAGGAAGTGAGGGAGAGTGTTAGAGGGGTATCGGGTATATGAATTTTGGGGGGAAAGTAAAAACGCAAAATTGCTGGGAATAATACATACTTCGGCCGATTATTTCAATAATCCCAACTTCAAAAATAGTTGAGAATAATCTCTACTTCAACTCTTGTAGCCCAGAATGATCCAATGGCATTTTGAAACATATTAAATGTAAATTAAAAACTTTGGCTACGCATATATTCATTAGAATTAAAGTTTTTCATAGTCAAAATTAAAATTGATGATTTAAAGTAAGGTTTAATTTGTCAAAAAACTTGTTGTAAAATTTAATTGGACCATTACGGGCTATGAGGGTCCAAGTAGGGATTATTCGCAACTATTTTTGAAGTTGAGATTATTTTGGAATAATGGGCCGAAATAGGGATTATTCCCAGCAATTTCGCCAAGGAAAAATGGGAAAAATGCGAAGTTTACATAAAAAAGCATACACTAAATGAAAAGTGGAACAAAAAAAACGTACTAAAATAGAATAGTGAAACAATTCAATAAAAACAAACAGAGGGAGTACAAGCTAAAACATGTACGAAACATGCGTCATAGTTAAAATTATCAAATTATCTCTTGTTGAAAAGAAAAAATAAATGTTTCGGTTACTTAACCTCGATTCGAGTTGAATGTACTTAAGAAAGTAAACTGAAACAGGTTCTTCTAAGGACTCTTGAGTCATTTAGATTGATTGCCCAAGGGAAAAGGAGTATCCCAACTACTTGGGACTCTCTTGTTGATGAGGGTTGGATCTAGCTATGCTATGTGAATCTTCTTTACCAACACATGTGTTTTTTGATGTGAAGCCTTACCTTTTTCTAATTTGAAGGGGATATTTTCTCATTCCAATGTACTCGTTTATGACTCAAGGAGTTCTTTTGATGTGAAGCCTTATCTTTCTCTTATTTGAAGGGGATATTTACGGTATATTATTTATATTTAAGTCGCGTCTGACTGCTAAGATCATATGCTTTCGGGTTTTAGATCAGTATCGGTTCGATTTGGGTTTAAGTCACAAATTCGAGTACATATCTTTTCTAATAATATTCGGTTTGGGTTAAATAGGCTCGGTCAAAATCAGATATGGGTAAAAATCAAATTGATCTTAAAAAGTCGGTTAAGTCCGATTCGGATCAATTTGGGTTCGAATTTGGATTTACACAATCGGATCTTATCGGTCTACTTGGATGAACCCTCAACTAGTTTAATCAGATCTTATTTTCGGTGAACAAGGTTGCCAGGGCGAACGAACAACCAAATGAGACCAAGTTATACCGCTTCGGAGGATCATCATAAAAAAAGAAACATGACACCAACTAAAATAATTGCTTACGTAAAAACAGTGATTATAATGAAACTGATAAAGAAGTTCCTAAGAAAAACATTAGTCTTACTAATAAAAGCCATGGGTTTTGCGATATTTTGATTATGTTTTTTCAATGCTTTCCTCAATACTTCCATGCATACAAATTAATATTTGAAGCATCAAGTGTGTTATAAAGATGAAACAAAATGACCATTGCGTCTATCCTATAAATGGGACTATGGGATTATGCAGCTACATACTCCTCTTTAAAAAAAAAAATTAAACCAAAAATCTAAATTAAAAAAAAACCTTCCCCTTTCTCTTCTCTACTTCCCACCATCCCACGTCTCTTACCTTTTCCCCTCATCCATTCCACTCTCTCCTCACAAATTCCATGACAAATCAAACTTTAGTTCCACTCTCTCTTCTAACTCAATTATTCTATTACTTATCAAACAACCCACCTTCACCATTTCTTTCTTTTTGTTTCACACACTCTCTCTCTAAAATAAACCCTAATTTCACCTTTTCTCCTTTAAAAAACCCTAATCACACTCTCTCTCCTCACACAAAATCCCAAATCGTTGTCATAAAATAAAGGGGTCACAAAATAAACTTGGGTCACAAATTGGTCTTCAGGGGTCACAAATTACGCTTTAAGGGTAACAAATCGAAATTTAGGTGGTCACGAAATGCGTTTAAAGGATCACAAATTTAACTCCAGGGGTCACAAATTGTGGGGTAGTTGACTACGACGTGAGCCGATGACGATCAAGGGTGGTGGTGATGGGGCGACGATGATAAGCGGTGGCAAAAGTGGTTGTTGAGGATGGAGAGAGAATAGAGTGTGAATTTGTGAGGAGAGAGAAAGTAGATCTAATATTTTTTATGTTATGTTATTTAAATGGGTTTTTCTTCTTTTAGTGTGGGGAGTGGTGGCAGCGCCCGGGGCGACGGGTTGAAGAAGCCGACGGAAAGTGAAGGTGGTTATGGGTGAGTAAGAGGAGAATGGAGTTGTTGGTGAGAAGAGAGAAAGGGGTTAATGACCCCTACAACCGGGAGTATGGTAGAAATTGTGTTAAATTACCCCCTCAAAAAAATGAAGATGAAATCAAATGATTCAAAGGTAAACATATATAATAAAGAGAAAAATTGTGTGATCCGTTTTATAAATGAGACTGGGCGAGAGGGGTCATTATTGTGTCAGCAAGTCTTTGGTACACCGTACACCTTGTGGATTTATGACTAATTATAAAGGGACCAACTAATGACATTAAAAATGTGACTAATAATATATGTTGTAATACTAGTTATAAATCCATAAGGTGTACCCGTACACGCGGTGTACCTAAAAATTGGGGTTATTGTGTAGCGTAGGGTCATTTTTGTATAGTCGAGAGGTTATTATTGTGTTGTCGGGGGGTCTACTCAATCTTATATAAGATACTCAATTTCATATAAGAAACGGGTTCATACCATTGCTTTTTTTTTTGATAAGAAGTAGAGACCTTTTTATTCAATGACTAGGAACAGAAATCTGTAGCTACGATGTCCATGATAGAGTCTGGGCATCCCTCGCTCCATACTTGGGTCGAAAACTCCGGTACCGGAAGGTGCGCTAACATATGCGCTGCCTTGTTACCGGCACGACGAATATGAGAAAAAAGACAAGAATTAAAACAACTCGCTAAATCTAAGATACTCCTACCCAGTGAGCCTAGATACGATGATTCCAAGCTTCCACCATTGAGCAGGTTTATGAGCTGAAGACAATCACCCTCCGCGACAATGTGTGTTGCTCCCATCTGCTTTGCAAGCTCTAGGCCAAACTCCATAGCTTTGGCTTCGACTATGACTGGCTCCCAGCGTGATTGATTCATTCTTACCCCAGAGCAAAGTACGTGACCAGATGAAGATCGAATGATTGCACCCAGGCCAGAACCACCTTCTCCCAGAACAGCCCCATCACAATTGACTTTAACAAAATTGTCTCGAGGTGGTTTCCACTCCTGAGGGCTTGAGCATGTCTTCGAAGCTGGTTCAGCATCTTCATGGATTTTTCGATAAGCCTCCAAGTAACCCCTAGCATTGTCAATAAGTTTGTGCACCTCTCCACCCGAGTCTCCATTATTCACCTGATTTCTATCATTCCAGATTGCCCAAGCTATCATAAATACTTCCTCCGTTTCAGACTGCGGGAGCTTTGTCAGAACACTGCCCACCCAATCAAAGCTCCGCTGTATATAAAACCATCTATCGCCACAAATTTCCGCCCACAAAGTTTCATTCCAAATAATCCTTGCATGGGGGCAGTGTACCACCGCATGAAGGACAGATTCGTCTTGTGCTTGGCATAGATTGCACGACGGGTCAGCTTTTTTAATCCTGGAAGCCAGGTTACCTCTAGATGGGAGAGCAATACTAGCTAGACGCCACACAAATATACGTACCTTGGGAGGGAGCACTAACTGCCAGATCTTGTTCCATGAATCACATGTGTTGGACGACCCTTCATCTCTTTTCGACATAATTTTCCACCTTGCAAACATATATCCAGACTTTACTGAGTAATTGCCATCTTTAGAATAGTTCCATACCAAGTAATCAGGGTCAGGATTGGGGCGTAACGGGATACTCAAAATATCTTCCGCTTCGCAGGGAATGAATAGCTCTCGAACTAGTTCAGATTTCCAGGAATGCTGGGTATGATCAATAAGGCTGCCTACAGTTCGGTGAGGATCGCCTTTTGCTACAGAAAGCACCTTAAATGAAGGAGGTCGCGGCAGCCACTTATCGCTCCAGACATTAACACGTTTACCATCCCCTATAAGCCATCTACAACCTTCATCTATCATCCATCTAACAGACCAAATACTGCGCCATGTGTAGCTCGGATGATTCCCCACTTCAGCTTTCATCAAGTCACCATGGGGATAGTATCTAGCTCTAAACAGTTGTGCAATGAGAGACTGAGGTTTAGTGACCAGCCTCCAAACTTGCTTAGCGAGCATAGCTGAGTTGAACGATTCAAGATGGAGAAAACCCAAGCCACCCATCTTCTTGGACTCGCAAAGCTTCTCCCAGGCAACCCAACTCATCTTACGTTCTCCGTTCTTACTCCCCCACCAAAACTTCGATATCATGGACTGGATACTATTACAAAGTGTAACTGGAATTTTAAAGAGACTCATTATATAGGTAGGAGTCGATTGGGCCACGGCCTTTATGAGGACTTCCCTACCAGCAAATGAAAGTAACTTCTCCTTCCAACCTTGTAGTCGTTTCCATATCTTTTCTTTAATTGGCGCAAGGGCTTGAACTTTAGAATTACTCAAAGATGTAGGCAGACCCAGATACTTTACAATTTGCATCAACCTTTGTCATCTCCAAGCAGCTGACGATCTCGGCTTGACCTTGCTCCCCAACATTCGGGCTGAAAAGTACCTCAGATTTCTCAAAGTTAATCTTTTGTCCAGACGCCAACTCATAGAGCTGTAAGATGTTTTTAACCTCCGTTGCACTTTCCTTATTAGCGCTACAAAAAATGAAAGTATCATCTGCAAAAAAGAGGTGTGAGACCACCGGGGCATGAGTACAAATTTGGACACCAGTGAGGCTTTTCCTCTGTAAAGCAAGATTCCATAAAGCTGCAAAAGCCTCCGCGCACAATATAAACAGATAAGGGGATATGGGATCGCCCTGCCGAAGCCCTCTTCCCGGGGAGAAGTCATTTGACGGGGCCCCATTCAGCAGAATTGATAGAGAGGTTGAGGAAATGGCACACATAATAATCATGTCTATCCAGGTCTCGCAAAAACCCATTCTCCGCATAACATTCTCCAGGAAACTCCACTCAATGCGGTCATAGGCTTTGCTCATGTCGAGCTTTAAAGCCATGAAACCCTTCTTACCCTTCTTGTGAGACGCCATGTAGTGGAACATTTCATAGGCAACTAGTACATTGTGGTTATTAATCTTCCCGGAGTGAACGCACTTTGACATGGAGATATAATATCTGGCAGAATGGTCTTCAACCTGTTAGCAAGTACTTTTGAAGCCAGCTTATACACGACATTGCATAGTCCTATGGGCCTGAATTTCGAGATCGTAGCAGGTGTTTTAACCTTGGGGATTAGAACAAGACTGGTCTTATTAACATCCGCAAAGGAACTAGACCCATTCAGTAGCGAGATAACATAGCGAGACACATCATCTCCTACAATATGCCAGAATTTTTGAAAAAAATTAGCATTCATACCATCTGGCCCGGGAGCCTTACTGGGTTGCATTTGCATAAGAGCTCCGTACACTTCTTCCTGATCAAACGGCTTGGTCAGTTCGCCGTTCTCTGCTTGTGACACTCTTGGTCCAATACCTGTAAGACAAGCTTCAAAGTTTGTTGGGTTAGTAGTAGTGAATAATTTTCTAAAGTAATCCACAGCTACACCCTTAATGTCTCTATCATTTTCAGCCCAGCTACCATCGTCTCTACGCAACTTGGTGATGTAGTTGCGTTTTCTTCTCGAGGATGCCTTGAGGTGAAAAAACTTCGTGTTGCGATCTCCCTCTTTCAAATTCAGAATGCGTGACCGTTGTCTCCATATCGTTTCTTCCTGGCCTAGCAAGTCATCAAGCTTATCGCACCATACCTTGCGTTCATTCACCACTTCTGTTGTAGGCCTGCAGTTATCAAGCTCGCAAATTTTATCCCGTGCTTTCACAATCTCACTCTGAATATGACCAAACGTCTCTTTATTCCACTTCGCCAATGCCTGTGAGCAGCGTTTAATCTTAGACAAGACTTCTGCTGCATTTTCCATTTGCGACGCCTGAACCCATGCATCCTTTACCACATTTTCACATTCAGGATGAGCAGTCCAGAAGTCCTCGAATCTGAAAGGTTTCTTGGTCTTTTTCATTTTGAATTTACAAATTTTAATCGGAATATGATCTGATTTTTCTTCCGTAAATGATTGACAGTAATTGCTGGGAACGCCATCAACCAATTCGGTGTAGCAAACGCACGATCCAGCCTTTCAAAGATATCATTAGGAATAGGCCTTTTATTCCACCATTTGAAGGGATCACCCTTATATCCAAGATCTTTCAAATTACAACAGTCAACTGCTTCGCGAAACTGGTCCATCTGGTCTTGATCTCTCGGAACACCCCCTCTCTTCTCTTCTTCAAACAAGATTTGGTTAAAATCTCCTACCACCAGCCATGGTAGATTGGACTTCGTACCCAATTCCATCAGTAGCTCCCAGGATAGATGTTTCTGCTCCTTTTGCGGCCAACCATAAAATCCCGTCAATCTACTCACCTCACCTCCAAATAATCCACGAATTTCAGCGTCAATATGATGGACTGATGAGGACACAAACTGGACATTCACGCTGTTATTCCAGATGAGAGCTAATCCACCCGAGCGCCCAATAGAATCCACAAAGACACCATCAAAACCCTTTAACCCGTTACACACAACACGCATTTCCTGACTGCTAAGTTTTGTCTCCATTAAAAACACTACATCAGCCTCCTCCCTCCTGAGCAACTTCCGTAGTCTGCTAACTGCCGAGGTGTTGCCCAAACCCCGACAGTTATGGCTCAAGAGATTCATTGTTGGTGGCGGGACTGGGCACCTCCAGTCGCCGCCAAAGCAGAATCAGCATCATTAGTGACATCCAATTGCTCATTTAGCATATGGGTATCGAATGAAGGATTCTCAGTTGTTGTTGCTTGCCCCTGGGTCTTCGTATTTACCACTCGATTTCGTTTCTGACCCCTCACATCAGCCTGCCTCATTGGGTTAGAGTAAACCACCATCCCAGCAGAAGATGGCTGACCCATAAGATTCACATTACTCTTCTGCACCGCTTCACCATCAAAACAAAGCTTTTGTTTTGCCGATTTGACTTTGAGTGACTCTCTCCATGATAACAATGCCTTATCCTCCTCCTCCTTCTTTGCCAGCATCCTCATATTTCTCCTTGTAGGCGAGGCCTTCAACCAGCTACCATACGGTAATTCAGCATCTGCACTAGTCTCATCATAAAGATCACACCCTTTGAAGACGTGACCTAGCTTAATTACCACATGCAAAGCAGAAGTCAGGCAAACGCTCATAACGAAAATCAACCCACTTGCTTTTATCTTCAATCATTAGCCTCATTCCACGTCGAATTGCTTTGTTTAGGCTTATATCAACCCTAAACCTGACATACTTCTCAAGACCATAAGGGTCAGAATCATCAAACTCCACAAACTTACCCATAACATTTGCTATGAACACCGCCGTTGTCTTATCACGCTTATTCCAAGGCAAGTCATATACCTTTACCCAGAGTCGAACATCCTCAAAAACAACCTCAGGGGGTTGCTCATCCCCCTTGAGATCCTTCAGCAGAAGTAGGTGTCCGTTAAAAGTCCACGGTCCGTCATCTAGCGCAAACTTCTTATCCCCTATCGAGAAGAACTGAAAGACAAAGAGATTATTCTCAACTTGTTTCACTACCATATCTTTTGTCGGTTTCCATATCATCCTCAACGTATTCTTGAAGGCCTCCACACTATAGGGACTATTGGTAAGCAGTTTACCAACTAGACAAAGAGCCAGCTGTGCTTTGCGTTCAACCGAATCAACAGTGGGCATGACAATAATTTCGTCTTCTTCATCTATCAACTTCATCTTCCTCCACTTCTCTTCTAACTGACCCGCCATGGATTACTAGAGAAAACAAAAAACTACTACGTAACCAAAACAAAAAACAATGAAAGCCAGGGGAAAACTTACCAGGTAAATCGCAAGAAATTCAACAAGCAGTAAATAGAGAGTCCTATCTACGCCGAAAGAAACCCTACGTTTTGTGCTTGAGGGTAATATGCAAATTCTACAATACCTATAGGGAGGTACGAGGTAATTAATGCTCTACAGCGTGCCCTAGTAGGTTTTTTTGGGAACCCTAGTTGGGAAAACCTAGAGGCGGCTGAGAGAAAGGTTTACTGGAGTTTAAAAGTTACATTAGTTGATGAACTTGTTTTAGGTGATAAACGTCGGGGTTCATACCATTGCTAATGTATAATAAATTCTTTTAAATCTGACTTCTTTTTAATATTTTTATATATTATTATTATTTTCTTTTCCCCCATGTCTGAGGGGCTCCGTCCCTGACTCGAGCAATTCTCACTTCCTATCCATTTATTAGAACACTGATTTGGGCACTTTTCTTATCCGATGTAGGACAACATCAACATTAGAGTTTTTTTGTTTATGATATCAAGATTCAAGAGCAGTAGCTCCTTCCCTCACTCCCTCCTAGTCCTATTCCTATGCAAGCTTTATTGCTAATGGAAAAAAAGAGAAAAAAAGGCAACTTTTAAAGGAGAAAATTGTACAAAAATACCAAAAGTCTACCCATAATTTTACTAAACTCCCTTATATCAACTTTTTCATAAAGAAATACCTTAAAACAACCTTTACTTATTAAACAACTACTTTTGACCAAAAGTCAAATTCTATGGACGAAAATACCCTCATTCTTCCAATTCTTTTTTCATGTTCCTTTTCTTTTCCCCATACCATTTCCCTCTCATTTTCCCTCGGCATCCCCTCCCCCAAATCAGTGATAGAAGAAAGAAATTGAGAATGGGGTAAGTTAGGGTTATGGATTAATTGTAGGAAATTGATTTGGGGGAGGGGATATGTAGAGGGAAATGAGAGGGGAAAGGGTAGGGGGAAAAGAAAAGGAAAATGATTTTTTTTTTTTTTGGAGAAATGAGGGCATTTTTGTCCATAGTATTTGACTTTTGGTCAAAATTAGTTGTTTAATAAGTAAATGTTGTTTTAAGGTATTTTTATATGAAAAAGTTGATATAAGTGAGTTTAGTAAATTATGGGTATACTTTTGGTATTTTTGTATAATTGTCTCTATTTAAAGTAAAGAATTGGTGGCATATTATTGAGCTGGGCTGGGCCTCTGGGCAAATTGGCGAGTAAATACGAAAGATTTTTTTTTAGTTTCTACTAAGAGTTATAGTCGGATAAGAACATGCATATGAACAAAGATTGACATAGATTTTTCCATCAAATAAATAAATAAATAAACATAGATTTGTAGCCGAAGCAGGAGTCTAAACGAGTAACGAACTTATTTAACGCGCATGCTACAGCTTCTATTGGAAAGTCTATTTATCTCCTCTCACTAGATTAGTGCGAAGAAAGAATTAAAGATTGTGTCCGGCAATAATAAGGTTTCTTCATCCGAAATTGTGAGTTGCAAAGTTCATCGCAAGTATTCATAACGTCCTCTCCCCGCCTTTTTTGTGCATTGATGCGTAAGTATAAGTAGTCTATTACAATTTTTTCGTGCAATACTAGTTATTCACTTACTAGCATATATACTTATGAGTTAGTATGATGTGGACAACTAATTTTGTTATAGTGGACTGCATGATTAAGTTTTTCTTTTGAGTTTTGTTGCATAACGTATCATGAATTTTAAATGTCTTTATCATGCTAAATTTGTTCTGCAACTTATGAAGCTTCTTTTCTTTTTAATATTTGAGTTGGGTATTTTTCTTCGTTGTTTAGGGGGATCGGATTTCTGCGCCCTTGTCTCCAGTCTCTAATAGGGTTTAGGATGTGAATGGGATTTTTGTCAATTGGCAGCACAAGTTAGTTGTTACTTACATGTTTAACATCTCCTAGTTTCACTTGTAAATCCATATATAACATACATGTTGACGTTTGTCTTTGATTGTTTATTACAAACAGAATTGTTGAATTTTAACAATATAATGGGTATTCTACTATGCTGCTTTGGATTTGCCGATGAACCCGGTTATGAACCGCCGCATTACCCCGTGAATAATCATCCCCAGGATTACCCCCCTGCCACAATTGACAAGGTTTGTTCTTTCAAGTTTCAACTATAGTGCATTTTTTTCCCTGCATACCTTAGCTAATTATTGCATGAGTTACTATATATGATTGGCCGTGATTAATAATCGGGTCTGAATTGAACTAATTCTCGTTCTTAAACTTCTGAACAGTGCTCTTGAAGTAACCATTTGGGGAAAAAACAAGTTCTTGTACAGTGTTCATTCGGATAAATTGATCTTCTAGTTCAAACTTGGTCATTTAGAGTACATTCTTTTCAGCTTCTCAGAAATTCTTTTCACTTCTTTTATCTTTGGATCGTAAGAAGTTGTGACACTCATATGCATTCGTGATTATTTGTATGCAAGTAAAAAAAATTATGCTATAGTGCCATCCAAAATCCAATTTTAGAACAAGCCCTTAGTTTAGGTGTCGGTATTCGAGTATTCCGTGGTTCATCCGTTCATGTACCCATTAATCATCAGACTAGTAGGAATGTGATAAACTAATAAACATATGATATTTGCACTTTCTTTGTTTTTCCACTTTTAACTAGTACAACCAAAATCCACTTCAATTGCGCGAGAGTGTGGTCTTGACTCTTGAGAAAAGCAATATGGAAAAGTGAACCCATGTTGATGACTTATCATGAGATATCAGTTAATACTTAATAATAGGAACAATTTTAATTAGGAGTAAGGTATGTTGTATTGTTGTTGCCTAGTAACAGGCTAACAGCTGCATGCTGTTTATTTACGACCGAGTCGATAGGATATGAAGCACAACTTTGTACAACCATATAGAGCTTGTTCTTCCATGTATCTGTTAGCCATTGCAGTCGTTTCTCTGATAAAAGCGATTTATAGTCCAAGTGTATAATATTGAAATTTTCTCTGTTAAATTTGACAGCCCGATAGAGGAGTCAAAACAGATTCCTTACCACCAGCAAGTCCTGTGTGCCCTCTAACGCCCTTACCAACCAAAGGCAAGAGTGACTTCTACAGTGATTTCCCCTCATGTGACGAAGAAGATGTCTGTCCTACATGTCTTGAAGGTAAAGAAGTTTATTCTTTGCTACGTTTATGTGTGTAGTTACATGTTAAACTCGGCCCACGGAGAGGTGATATAAGCTAGAGAGGATCCAACTCAAAACCAATTGGCAATGAGTGGAGGGCACCCATTCACTTATATACACCTCTAAGCCATTTCACACAAACAATGTGGGACTACTAGTCACCACTACAACACAACA
>ONZK01000443.1:64842-89652 GCA_900322385.1 Pharnaceum exiguum
TTTAGCTATAAATAGCTAGCATTGTAAACTCAAATATCATCTCATTCAATCAATAAACACATATCTTTCCGCAATATCTATCTTCTCTTATATTTTTACTAGCACAATAAGCACTAGGCTATTATAAAGCCAACAAGTGAACTAAGGATGGGGTGATTGGAGGTGATATTGAAAAACTTCCAGTCATACTTCATTACTTCTATATTCCTCATAAAATAATTCCCTCACTAAGCGGCCCTCAAAGTTGGTGACTGGTGTCCAGAAACATGAAGTGAATTATATATGCTTCCAAGTGTCACTTCTGCTCGTCTGCCTGAGCTCACATGCAGCACAGAGAAAAAATCATTCTGATAGAAAGTGGCCTAGTGGTAGACAAATGCAGGACATGGGGTATTATGTTAGGAAGCTTGGGGTGTCGGATGGTGCAAATGAAGTGGATTGTTTCTAGTGTACAAGGTTTCTGTATTGGAGAGAACCGTATAGAACTACATATTCCAAATTTCCTAGAATCAATTCACTGACAAAGCAGTTGGTGTCACACTTCTTTTATATGCCAGCTTTTCTTGATCTCCTAGGTTTGAAATCCAAAAAAAAAAAAAAAACTGTAGCTTCCTCATTATCATGCATTTTGTTCCTCCTTGGTTCTCACAAGTCCCACTAAAGGAATCAATCCAGTATCCACAGCGATAGTAATTTGCTAGACATAATACTAGACACTGAATAAATTTATAATTACTAAGTACTCCCTCCATTTCTGAAAGTTCTTCCACTTTTTCCCTTTTGGTTGTCTCAGAAAGTTCTTCCACTTTTCATATCTAGCATGATTTTTTTGGCCAAAGGACTCGTTTATCCTTTGCACTTCACCCAAATTACCCTACCCCTCATTCTCACTCACCACTTGTTGAGGGTAAATTAGTTTTTTTTCAACTTTCTTAAAATGTGTGCACTCCTCAAAAGTGGAAACGAAAGGAGTAGTACTTTATTTATGAGACTGTTTCATGATGACTGATCGGTATAAGGAGTATCTACATAACCTAATCATACGGAGTATTTATTTGTTAGCAAGCTAATATCTAGTTTATACTCCGTATATAGCTAACATACCAGCAGAAGCAGGATAAACATTGATACCATATTTCAGATCATGTCTGTGAGTACGTACAATAAACTTTAAGGTAAGAAAGAGCAACCGATCGAAGCCATCTTCCCTAGCTTAGGAATGAACTCATATCTGACGTCTCGATCTATACATATGAAGTTATAGACTATAGTCTATAGGAACTTACTCAGATACACTCATTCATCACACTCATGTCGTGAAGCAACCCAGATGACATGAATATATTGGTTCAAGTGTGAGGTCAAGACCATTTCTCCTCCCTTCTCCGCCAAGTTCTCCCTGGTATCCAACACTGCGTGGCAAATTAGAACATTAAAGCAAGTAGCAAGGTTGGCATTCATATTTAATTCATTGCATCACCTTCTACTACAAATGAATAACCCAATGTTGAGTTTGCTTCAAAATTTAAAAAATTATTGTTCCTAGTTTGTACGAGTACTTTGTAGCATCACTCTAGAAGTGAATTGTAGCTAGGTTTATTTTCTGTTGAGAAGTTGTTGAGTTAGTGGAGTCTTAGGGGCTCTTTTGTAGGATTATTTGGCTCATATAGTCATATTGAAGGGGTGATGCAATAGTGATGCAATTTTTTAAGCCTATAAAATACATAGTGTTTTCTGCTACAGATATTCTTGCAATAGTTGTATGTCATAGTATGTTTTTGTGTGTGCAAGCCAAATCAAAGCAAACTTTCATAGTGTTTTCTACTACAGATCGATATTCTTGCGCGTTTCTAAGGCATGAAAGTCAGAGGAGTGTTTGCAAATATTTTTGTTGAAGGGGCATTATTCATTTTTTGCCATACACGGGGATAATAATCACCAAGTATCACAAATCGTCACCAACGCAATCAGGCGTGATAGAAGTATATAGTTACCTTCCGTTTAAAGAAGGAAGAGGAGGTGGTATTAAGAAACTGGATGCGTCAGTTGAAGGACCTCGCTGATGATTTTGCGACTGCTGTCGCCACTCTTGCGCTCCTTGTTCTATAGCCTTTTCTCTCTCTTTTATCTACATGAACATGCAGTATCACAGTAATTAGCGTGCGGTTATGATACTAGGCGTAATATATGATACGAAACTTGCAGCCATCACAACTTCATGACAAGTACCTTTTTTGCCAGCATATTGTTTTGATCTTGCATTGCCCTCTCCTGCAGTCAGCAGTTCAGCGCAAGATAATGTTTAATCATCATTTCAGTATTTCACACAACTATGATGATTAGAACTTAGAAGCCCTATCATGATTAGATTTTGTGTCGACATCCCCATCTAGTTATGAACTTGTACTAGATATTTGGGACATTTGCAGAGCAGTCAATACTCACTCGATATGAACACGTACTAATGAAGGCATGTTCATTGGTTGATTTGGTTCTCTGTTGATTTACATCTAGTTCAAGTTACAAGCGGTAAATTTTAGTAACAGAATGCCAATTTAGACACATTACAAGGGGTAAAGGACAGACCTTCTTCTGAAGCTCAGAGATGGATTCATGCATCAATTGGTTCTGCCACGGAATCAAAACGATAAATGAATTATCTCCGAATTTAAGTGAACTACATTTATCACAACGGAATAGTATTGGAAATATGAGAGCACATTGAACATTCCCTCAACCTAGAATTAGTCAATTGGAAATACCTTTCTTGCTCGAATGTGTTTGAGAGAACTGTCAAGCTGTTGCTCCAAATTTTGGAGGTCTTTCATGCTTAGAGGGTCCAGATCTTGCCCTAGGTAGTGCCTGGTAATGACAAAAAACGACCATCTTTGATTGTAAACTACAATTATGACGACTAATATCATCCTACTATCCTAGACAAGAACGAAAAGCTAATTATGGAAATGCTTAGTGGTGATGTACCTATGGTTCCTGTGTAGTAACTCAAGCTTGGCCTTCAGTTTGGCAAAGTCGAAGGTCCAGTTTACCTACAGACAAAACTCAGTCAGATTTGGTTATTCTTTCTTTTCTACGTTTCTGTTGCTTTTTCCTCGCATTCTTTTTCTCATCCAGCCACATTCAGGAATTCTTACGATTTGCTATCGATTCATCAAAATTTATCAGTGCATAGACTATATATATTCTGCTGAAGAAAGGTTGTGAATGGTGAAACAGTCATTAGGGTTATGTAAGCATGTGCCATTTCACTAGTTACCTCTGTGTTGTGATCATCTGAAGCAAGTTGTCTTTCTGCATAAGAGTACCTCTCGTACCTTTCTAAGATCCTTTCCATACTTCAAAGAACAAGACTTAGAAGTGTTAGTTAGAAACAAGCAATGTTTTTAAATGGTAACAAGATTGTTTGCAAGGAAACAAAACCACCACGGGAGGAGCGGCTTAATTGGTCATGAGTCTTGACTCATGACACCAAATTTACGTTTCGAGAAGACGCTTAATTAACAAATAACTTTGCAAATTGACCAACAAATAAAACGCTCCTATGATATGTTGTTGAATTATATTATTTTCTATGGCCCCCTAACTGATCCTGCTACTCGTATCATCTAATCATCGTCATGCACGCTATCTCATCCTCCTGATTATCTTTGTGGTGAGTGACGGGTTTTCTTTTTAGTTTTCAGCCATTGATACAAACAAAAACACTCACGCATAGATACTAATTAGCTAGTGGTGATTGTACGAAATCAAAAGAGAAATCAAATGAACGGAGACAAAGCAAGGACGATAGAAGACAACTCACTGAAGACTAACGTGTAATCATAATTGATGTAAATTAAAGCTGATCTGGGCAGCTAATTAATTCGATGACAATTGGTTAAACCCTTCATATCCATTGGGTAATATCTTTATACTATATGTATCTCATTTGCCAGAAGAAAAAACATTGGTCAAATTAAATATACAGCTAGCGAGCAAATCGACTGTGTACTACGAAACTAAATCTTCAATACATTGTTGTCCATTAGTTTGCTGATAACTTTTATCAAGGTATATTTTTTTTTTTGGATTAAATTTAATTAATGTGTAATTAACAACGTGAATTTCGTACACTAAATTGTGACATAATTAAGTTTGATCTTTTTGATCATGTAGAGTATCAGTTTTTAAACCAAAAACAAATAGAAAAAAGAAGAAAGGAAAAATAGGTTATATTGAAAGGAACCATTTAATAGCATAATTCAAGTATAATTAATAACAACTAAAAATAGAAAGGACAATGATGCTCTCTCAGCAAGAGAGTAAAGTTATTTCCTTATTCATACAAGTTCATAAGAAATAAAGAAAGTAAAAAATACTTCATTTCCATGTTCAGGTACTCCTTCAGGTGAGTTTTGCATCCTTTTTTATGGCATTAAGAAGACACGTGAACTGATGTAAAACTATCCAAAAGAAGCAAGTAAGAACAAAATGGTTAATTATCGTTATTATGTTTTCTACGAGGACCTAGATAGCAAGCAAGAAAATAAAGAACATGAGCATATTCATTTTGTTTTTTAAGTGTATATATCTTAAAAGATCGAGGGAAGTTTCTAAATAGTAATACCTAGAATCAGTTGAGTACTCAAAAAGTTTTCCTCTATTAGAGAAGACGATGAGAGCAACTTCAGCATCACAAAGCACAGAGATTTCATGAGCTTTCTTCACCAACCCACTTCTCCTCTTTGAGAAAGTCACCTGCCTGTTTATCTTATTTTCTATCCTTTTCAGCTGCACCCTCCCCCTTCCCATTGGTATTTACCCTACACCTAGCTACCTTGCTTATATAATAAATAATGTTTCGAATGATCTGAAATCTAGTTGCTAGTATGATACTGCGTTGCTACTGAAAAGGTTTTTTTTGTTGTTGTTGGGGAGGGTGGAGAGGTAGACAAGCAAATTAAAGAGAGTTTTCCAGCTCGAGTATTTAAGAAGATGAATGTAGTTGTTCTGTAGGGAGAGCTAAGGGGTTTGGATATTTGTGGTTTTGGTTGTGATTGGTGAGTTGTCGGGCTGTGATTGGTTGCTTCTTTCAATGAGGTTCCCTGATTTTCAGCTTTTGTAGGAACTAGGAAGGGTTAGTTGCAAAGCTAAAGGCCCTAGCTAGTTATTTTTAAGAAAAAGAGAGCTTTAATTCAATAATAATTATACGGTATTTATAACCAAAATTGACATCAAAATAACAAAATCAACCACCGAGGGTAAATCTCGATTTAATAGGGGGCTCAAGGTCAGGATGTACGCGACCTAAAATTGACATCAATAAGATATGAAATCAATAGAGTAGAATACATTAGATAACAAAAACTAATTGCTATCAGTCTATCACCCTTCTGATGTCCAACGTCTTCATTATCAACGTTGTCTTCAAGTTTAGCAACTTTTCACGTAAGATCTTATATAGTTTTGAAGAATGTCTACTTCTGATATTGATATTTCCATCTTAATGAACACAACTCTTTGTAGATACATGTGATAATTGAAATTTGTAAGAACAATTATTAACTGAATAAGCTTTTACTATATAAGAGACTAGTTTTATTCGTACTAAAACTGAAACTAAAATAAAAAATACTAAGAATTTTAGGCCCTAGCCAGACGATTACCAATTTACCATGTCCATGACCAATTTCTATGGAATATAAGGAAATTAAACTTAATATTAAACCAAATGTCATGGCATTCATAGAAAAAGAAATAATGTGCTATTCTTAACACTTAGGGCTTATATGGTTAATATTTTTTTTGTTGAGAGACGTGCGGTTAATATTTAGATACATGCATAGTTCATGTGAATTGCACATGTGGGTTTTTGTTTGGTTAAAAATTTGATGTGGGAAGTTTTCATATCATGGAGGAAGTGACTTACTTATGGGGGCCTAGACAAGCTACATTTTCTCCCTCAATTCCCATATTTCGTAAATTCCTTTGTTTAAAGAAACAATTAATCAAATCCCATTGCATGAAGTTACAATTAATGGGAACTTAAATATCACGGGAAAATTTACTTCATATACACAAAACCAAACAAGCTCTTAATAAAGTAAGGCATGTGAACAAAAATGCAAACATGTAATGACAGACACATGATATGGTTTTTTTAATTTTTTAAGAAAAAAGTGATGATAAATCTTGATATCTGTCACGACAAATATTAGAACTTGTGGTCATAAATATGACGATAATCGGTTACTGTATTTTTTTTTTCTAATAAAATTAAAAAAGTTATGTAGCTCATATTTCATGCCTGGATTTTTATTCATATAATGCCTTACACCTTTTGTCAAGTTTAGGAGAAGGAACGTTATAAACAGATATACGAAAAATGAAAAATATGTCAAATTGATCCCGAGCGAGTAAAGTGCTAAGGCCGTGTTTTGTTCCTCATCAACTAAACTTAACTAGAAAAAGTTGTACTTGATTGAAAAGAACTGAATTAGAATGAATTATAATAAAAATGTAACTGGAGATTTAACTAGAAAAGAACTTAGCTGGAAAAATGAACTTAACTTCAACACACTGAATTAAAGTTAACATAACTGGAAAAAAAAAACTTTATAGAAATGTAATATATAAGTTAAACAAAACAAAACCTTAATAATGTAAATAAACCGTCCAATTCTTCTCCCTTCTTCAGACCCCTTTCTTGAGATAATTTTTCTAAAAAGAAAAACCTAGCTTGTTGTATTATTATTTCTTTTTGAAAAATGGTAAATTTTTCATTAAGAAAATTCCATCTTTCAGTTTTAGGAGATTTCTCATCCAAAAAGTGTTCCAAGAGTATCACCAATTACATCCAAATTAAGTATACCAAAAATAGTGGAGTTCATCAATTGCACTCTTCTACCATATGAAAGCAAAGAAGTAGCCCAATGATGTGTGAAGGATCTCATCTTGTCTAACATTGGTTGGAATTAGGGCTGTGCATAAAAAACCGTAACCGTAAACCGAACCGAAAACCGCTGAAACCGAACCGAAAAAATCCGCAACCGATCCGAACCGTAAAAACAGTTAACCGAACCGATGTAACCGAATTTTTAACGGTTCGGTTACGGTTTCTGATTTTTTACCACGGTTAACCGCGGTTAACCGTTTGTTTACCACGTCATTTTTACCTTTTTTTTGTACTTATTGCTTCAGATCTAACAAGACTTCCCTCAAACGCAAAACCCAATTTACGCATTCTCCACTCCCTGCCTCTCTCTCAAGCACCAGCCAGGCAGCCACTACCCACCCCGACGCCCATATCATCATCTCCACTCTCTGTCTCTCTTAGACTCTCTCTCACCAACGTCACCATTGCCATCCACAGATCTACTCCACTCTCTCTCTCTCTCGGTCTCGGGCTCAGTCGACACCAACGATTTGCGCCTCCAGATTTTGTTTCTTGTGTTGGAAAATAAAGGGGATCGACGTGAATGGTGGGTGTGGGTCTGGATGTGTGGAGGAAGTCGACGACTGTATGAGGAGGTAAAGTTGTAGCAGAGGAGGGTGGAGGTGGATCTGGGTAGAGGGAGAGTGAGGTGGGTCGGGTTGGGGTGGCTGGAAATGGGTGTAGAGACGATGGATGTTTGTGGTGGTGGGTGGCTGTCGTGGTGAGGGCTGTGGAGTGTGTGTGCACTGGTGAGTGGTTGCGGCAGAGGGGAGAGGAAGGTGGGGTCGGGGTTGGGGGGAGTCAGTTGAGACTTGAGAGTGTTGAGTTTTGGGAGAGAGAGTGGGGTGAGTGGGTTTGTTCTGGAAACTGTACAGCCACATTTTTCTTTTTCTATTTTTTTTTGAACGAAAAGAAGAAGTGTCCATGAACAACGGTTAACGGTTAACCGTTTGCGGTTAACCGTAAATATTGCGGTTCGGATATGGTTATTAATTTTAAATAACCGAAAAACGGTTAACCGCGAAACAGTTAACCGTTTGCACGGTTAACCGTTTTGCACAGCCCTAGTTGGAATAGATCAATGCTAAGTCTTTTTGAGTTTAGTGGCAGCCAAGATACTTAAATGGAAGGGTACCAACATCAAAGCCTGAAACTGCCACAATCTGAGCTTGAACTGCAGCACTAAACTAACTCCTCCAAAATAAATATCAGATTTATTAGCATTGATAGCTAATCCTAACATTCTTTCAAACAACTGCAACATCTCAATAGCTTTAGCAATAGCAGGTACATGCCCTCGAATGAACAATAATAGGAGATAATAAGCAAAAACTAAATGATTAACCTTTATTTTCGAGCATTTGGGGTGTTTGCTAAAGTATTTTGACTCGTTAAGTTTCCTTATAGCCTAAATAAAGCCTCCATACATATATAGCACAAAAAGATACGGAGATAAAGAATCCCCTTGTCTCATTCCTTTTTTCCCCTTAAAGTAACCATGTAATTAGAGTTGTTCAAAACCAGGTGCGGGCTGGGTATGGGCTGGGCTTTAAAGTTAGATTTGTGTCCATTAATGGCTCAGGGTGGGTCGGGAAGTAAGCAGTCTTGAAAATGACTGTCCATGTCCGCCCATCATCTATATGGGTGGGTTGCAACGAGCTTTGCGGGCTTTATTTTTAATTAAATAAATTACTTGTAAAATCACATTTGAGTAAATAAAACCTATTTTGTTAGCCAAACACTATTACTATATTCTTGTAATTAAGTTCATTTTCAATTATCAAAGGTTCAAATACTCTTCTAATTTAAACAAAGTTTCAACAAACTAGAACTATTTTACCAAAAAAAAAAAGTCATGAAAGCACTATAAGTTAACAAACAATACGAAAAACGCCCAAGATATATAACTAACTCTAAGTACCAAACTCTCGTTAATAATCCTCCTTCCATCCTATAAGTGAGCTACATATATGTTTTTAGTAAGTAAGATTTTAGTATTAAATTGGTTTATACCGGGCTCCCCGAGCCGGGCCGGTTAATTTTTTTGTTTTCCATACCCGCCCACCATAGTTATGGGGCGGGATAGCCCAGCCCTAAACTTGAGTTCTTTTTGAAAAATTATGTCCAAATCCTTAAAAAAAACCGGGCGGGCCGGACTGGTTCCATGGGCCGTCTCACCCATGAACAACTCTAAATGTTATCAACCATTGATCACCAAAGAGTAGTAGGGTGATGATATACTCTCCATGATCCAATCAACTCGATTTGGTTGGGATCGATTATATTTAATATTAGGCCTTTCTTATAAAGCTTCACTTGTTTTCGTGTTGTGAGAACCCCTCTCACACAAGTGGTTGCGTTTTAAATCCTACTAAGAGCATTTGGGTAGATCAAAAATAGTTAATTACCCTCTCCCCCTTTCGTCTCTAAATGGTTAACCTATTAATCCATGATTTAATCCCAAAATGAGATACCCATAAATGGGTCTTTATATCTTCTTCTTCTTTTAAAAAAATAAATTATGCCTCTCTTATTTGATCGGTCGTGGTTAGATACTTTAGTTCGGGCCATTTTAGATTTTGATCCCATAAGAAATCATAAACAGTTTGCTCGATTTCTTATTATATAGAGTGCTTTATGGGTTCGACTCAAGTTGCCACTCTATTTTTAAAGCACAAATCATATAAGCAATGGAAGTTTTATACAGTACTTTGTAATTGTTGTGTCAAAATTCAAAAGCAATAATTAAGTTTTCTTTTTCTTGGACCGGTAATAAGAAACATCACAATTCATATATATTGCGTACATTTTACTTAAAAAGGGTCCTATTTACCCAAAGGATACTAAATTTAAGGTGCCTCAGCACTTTATGCTTTGGGGTTATCATTGTACTTCTTGCGGGGTTTGCATGAGCAAAGAAAAGGACATGAAAAGAAATGTCAATAGGGAAAGAGAGTGACGAGAGATTCCATTCTATTCCATTTCGGTGGTAGATATACCAAGCATCATTTATCGATAGTTAAATGATAAGGTTTCCAAGGAGCTTCACCAGCTCATGTACCTTTGGATGGGGATTGATATCTTGTTCTTCGAGTGCCGTTGTATTTCATTATTGCCATTGCATTTGCATGCCATCAGCCACATTTCTCACAGGTGCCTAGACAAATTAGCCGTGCAAGTTGTGATGTTTGATCATTTTACTAAGCAATCGGAAACTAGTCACCCCACCTAAGTTCATGCTCCTGTTAGCATTCAACATGTGCTTCGAATGAAAGCGCGAAGTCTAAGAGTTAATCGTGTCGGTTAAGTTTGTTAGGCCCTTTCACGATTTAGTTTAGTTAGGCCATCAAATGTTCGCAGCACAAGGGAGATTCCCAACTCAAAATCGGTTAAGTTTGATTACTTCAAGTTCAATCAATTTGGAAATTTTTATTTTCAGTTTTCATTTACGTCAAAAATAGTCATCATTTTAATTACATATGTCTTTTCCATTACAATCATACTTCATTTTCATTTATCCTCCCTCCACATTTTTCCAAAGTTCCACCCCTAGAAGCCTTTTCTATTATACCTTAGCTTTGATGTTACAGAAAAAATTGTGTGAACCCAACTGGATATTAATGACAGAAAATTGTTGATTAATGATGTTAATGAGTCTTTGGGTAGTTATTAATGACCCCGTCTCAGATAAAAAACGGCTTAATACAAGTTATAACAATATCTTAACCACTAACACTTAGCCTCCCATGCCTGGTTAGCATTACTACTACCACCATTTCGATGCTTAACTTTGATATTTAGGTATGGAGTTCCAGAATAGTTCTAGAAAAGTGCATACACGAGGATGATGTAGTGTCGTAGTGATATACCTAAATACTATTACTAACATTTCAACACCAATCATAATCACTAAATATTCGATCAACACCAATCTTACAAGATGCTACTATAAATCGCGAACTGAAATATGGTTGCTCTCTACTTTTCATAGTTTTCAATCAACCAATTTGCATATTCTTTCTTTCTTTAATGAATTAATGGATAGGTAAATTTGGAAAAATATAGGTTTATGGTCAGGGACGGCTTAGTCATTAGATAGGTCTTATGCGGTAAACTATAAAAAGTCAGAAATTGGGGCCCAATACTTGAGGGAAAAAATTGAGGCCCAAATTATCAAAAGTTTCGCCGCTCATGAGTATTTTGACGTTTTCTTTGTAACTTTCCACTCTAAAAAGCGTCAAAATACTATTCTTGACGCTTAATTTTATTGGCAGTAGTTTACTGACGCTTTACTGCGTCGAAAAAATGTGTTTTTGTAACGCTTTTATACTTTTACATGAATCTGGGGCCTTTTTGCAGCTAAGGCCCTGTGCGAGCAGACCGCTCGCACCGGGACTCAGCCGTCTCTGTTTATGGTGAGCATGCATAATACTCCCTCCAATCCGAAATAGACGTCATTTTAGAGGTGAACACACATATTAAGGAGTTGGTGAAAGTTATTAACATGCTCTTATTGATTCTTGGGGAATAAAAGCAGAATTAATTTACTCTTTAGAAAAAATAATGGTAAAGCTGGAAAATTTAATTAAATTATGCATTGGAAATTTTATACTACATATATTTTGGATCAAAAAAGTTTTCCTAAGATGACATATATATCTAGGATCGGAGGGAGAATATTTTTGGGTGTGCAATTAGTATCCTTTCTAGAAATCAACAATCGAATTTGACTTGAAAAGAATAATAAATGTAATTTAGGACAAATACTTTTAAGTTAAAAAATGGAAAAGATACTATACACCGATGTATACATCCATATGCTGTCCTCTATGAAAGTTAAAATCGTCATGGTATGATCATTTCACCATGGCTGTTATCTTAGCTTTAATAGCCAATGACCTAGCTTTATTATTTTAGATGCTGTGGTTTCTAACCCTTATTCCTGCAAAATGTTTGACCATCCCAGCCTATTACAATTTCTATGTATTTTGTTTTCCTACAAACTTAAGTTATTCATCTCTTCCCCCTGCATGGCTGCTACAAGGTCTATAATTGTAAAGCTTCTATGACAGCAAAATTACATGGAAACTTGAACATAAAGTTCAACTTCTGTGCTCAGATTCTTAATCAAAGCATCCATCCTTGTGCAAATGCGTTAGGATTTTGCGCCGAAGAAGTTGCAGCGTCCAACGTATTCTGGGTGGCTTCATTATAACTGCAAAACAAGGATATGATAGATAGTAGTGGAAAATAGCTGGATGTGAGACTTGACTCGAAGAGAATAGATATCTACCCAATCTGAAGCGTCTCATTGTTGCCTGGTAGTGGCTCAAAGAAGCCTTCAACTGGCTGACGACTCGTATATGGAACATTCTGTGGACCGGTGTCCCAGTTCGGCTGAAGGGATGCACAACCTTCTTCTAACTGCAAGGCAATGATAATTTGTAGTTTGTGAGCTAGTTGTTGAAATTATTACCAGCTGCCACTGTATCAAAACATATGTAATTGCTAGTTTAAGAATTTGAAACCATACAAGCGCATGAAACCTATTATGCTAATCAAGGGAAGTAATGTTACCTTGGCCTTCAAAGCTCTGTTGGATTCCAGTAGCATTTCCTCCTGCAACATAAGTCCCGTGAACCACTAATTAAGATTGCTCGAGACTGATTGAGTATTAAGATAATGTCATTCCAATATTTCTACCATCACTAATTGTGCTTATCCCTTTTGTGATCCATTTGACATTTTGACAGCCAGATGTAAATAACTGTAGCTTGTAGCACATTGAGTCCCCCCCTCCCCCTCCCCGCGTCTCTTCTTCTCATTGTTTCAGCTAGGCTAGTGTCGACCACAATAAGATGATTCGATGAACAGGGCATGTGTCAAGTTGACGGTAGTAGATGTTTGAACAGGGACTTGGCAGTTGGACAGTTCAGTAAGACAGTGTGAAAGCCTTATAGTGATCAAAAGAGGGACAGTGATATGTGTATATATATATGACTTGTGCTTTAATTCTTGGTCCTACTAGAAAATAATTACACCAATGATAGATACCGGTGCCGGTGGAGTTTGTGAACGAAGGTTGAGGGATGCTTACCTTTCTCTGAAGATCTGCTAGTTGGTCCAACATGTGTTGTGTCTGTAGAACCAAAGAGGAAAATGAGTAGTCATACATATATGCATATAGACATACATTCAAAGAGTGAATCAGTGAATGTACTGTAAAGATATCGTCATCACTATCTGAAGAAGTGAGTTGTCAACAGACATGTTCTACCCATTGAGTTCTTTACATATATTGCACCAGCACGCCACTAATCCCCTTCAAATTGAGTTTCTTAAAATTGAAGGGAAAAATCCTGGAGGAAAGCAACTGCCTACCACTTCAGCAGGATATATGTATTTACAGTCACACAAGAGCTTCTTTTTTATTTTGACAGAAGACGCATTGAAGTTAACATAATTGTTACTAATAATAAACGAATACAATCCTTGAAACGCATTCACATACTCGTCTACACGCACGTCCAACGACAACCTTAGGAAGCAGTTTACTTCAGTTTTCCATGCATGTTACATCTGGCTTGACTAATGCCCTTGCATTTGAGTCATGTTGGTTCTTTATGTAGGAGCAAAGAAATAAAATAACATGCGATAAGATCGTTAAGGCTAGCTAATTGCCAGTAGTGAAAGTATTTTAGAGGCTCATTTAGCTTCCCCTCTCCGATTTCCTCTCTATTATGCATATTATATGCGCTCGATTTTGACATAACATCAATGATCATGATTTAGCTAGGTTTACACTAGGTCAACTATCAATGAGTACAAATGCAATATGTAGTTGCAAACTGGCAATTACCTTGATTGACCTGATTTGTCTCAAAGACTTGTCAAGCTGATGCTCTAGCTGCTCCAATTCTTTTGTGCTCAAGCCCGTCAACTCCTCTCCGAGGAGATTCCTAACAGGGGAGAAAGTTTAAGAGAAATATGTAAATAAAATGGGAGGATCTGAGCATGTAGCTTACGGTGCTTCAAGCCTTCACATGTCACAGACGCCCGAGGCATTAGAGATATATATTAAGCCTACTCTACATTCTACCACAATAAGATCTCTTTCCATGCATGCTAAGACCCAAGAACCCAAACATGTGTAAAATATGGATTGTTCCACCTATTAGTATAGAACTACAGATCATCAAGGAAAACTAAGTTCAACAAGAATTCCAAAGCCGAAGGACCCAATCATCAAGAGAAACTAATGATGCAACATTATATACTAAGTAAACAAGGTGTTTTCATATACTCCCTAAATCTTTTTTTATCTTCTTCTTTTCAAGAATTACAAGTTTGGAAAATTGTTTGATACACCAAATTCCCCTTAGTCTTGCCTTTCCACTTTGTGTCCCAAATTCCCAAACTCCCAAGTCTCAACACTCCAAACTCCACTCTCTCCCTCTCATGTCCTTCTCTCCCAAGTCTTTTCCAAATCAACTCTTGGTCAGCATAGTCTTTGGTCCATCAGCTAAATAGCCCTTAGAGAATATCCTTGTTCTTACCTTCTTTATTTAGCATTTGTTGGTGTTAGCTCCCATGAATTGTCTTGGATCATTAATCATCCACACTATACTCTCCAGATCCAACCTTAACCAAAGGGAAAAGAAGAAGTTCGAATGCTATATAAGGCACATAGCCAAAATAGTTGGAAATTTGAAGCTGTTAAACATGTTTATGCCTGCCGTTTGTGAGATTTGTGTTTGTCATTGGCTTGGTAGTGTTTGATAAGTTTCATTAAACAAGCTTTGGTACGAGCTCGGGCCCCTCAGGCATCAGCAATGGATGTGTTCATGGGTATAGGCAACTTAATGGTAGTGAATATGAAATGGAAATGGGGGTGGGGGCAGAGGGAGGACAAAAGAGTGGATCAATTGAGGGGTATGCAAGAAAAATTAAGTAATTTTATTTGGCCAAAAAAAGGAGGAAGATTTAGAAACACAACAAAGGAAGCAGATAAAGAAACGGAGGGGAGTAATATTTCAGGGTAACATTGAACTACTTAGTGTAACTTATTCTTCCAAATCCCTTCCTTTGTCTCATTTTTGATATAATACATTACCATCAATACTATTGCCTCAGATCATCAGGTGCCAAGAGCCAACAATCTTATAGATCTCTGCTTTGATATAATGATACCTCCGGGAAACCACATGTTTGCCGGCTCATCCCTACAATATAACGAGGCTTCTGTTGATTGACCCCAAAGATATCAATGCCTCAATGCCAATATGATCCAAAGTCATTGTCTATATGTATACTCATGCATACTTCGAGTTAATTGTCCCCGCAAAGCTGAGAAATTGATCATGAAAACCCATAGGTAGTAAACATACATTGAATCAAAACTGTGGTTGAGGGGGTTGCCACGGCAACCCACTCGCTCGATTTCTAGGAAGCCCGGTAACGAGTCTCCCATCGCCCACTTCGAGTGGGATTCCTTACCGTATTACAAACAACATTGATTTAACACTAGGTGAATCATGCACTTCCAAAAACTTGCACAGTTTGAGGTGCATTTCTACTTACAGAGGGACTTCAGAATCTGAAATCATAATCTTTCCCAGTATTCAAATTCGATCAAAGACATTTTTTGATTTTGGGTTGGAAATTCTTATAGGAAAGAAGTAATCTTAACAAAGATAATTTCTTCAACTGCAACAGAAGGTTCCAGTCTTTCATTATGTATGCAATATGGTATCACAAAGTAAGGAACTAACGGTCACTTTTCGGGGGGAAATAAAATAAACTGAAGGTGGCAACATCTCCATATGGCACAATGGACATGACTACTTATGGTAACATCAAACTAGGACAAGCTAAAGACCGCGAGAAAATCCATAAGAGGCAGATGAAAAGGTATGAAATTTGATGATAGAGGCCGGTATTACCGTATTACATGAGCTTGTGTAGAATTTTTTAAGAAAAAAAAAGTAAGGAAAGAATAGAACTAGGAGTCCCTATCTCGGGGAATTTCCTAGTTCTTGAGCTTGTGTAGAATGTCATAGACTCATTGATGCTTTTAAATTTCATTAAAATTGTGCATTATGTTTGTCTGCTACTCTGCTAGTGCTACTTACCCCCTTCTAAAAACCCTACAGTCTATTCAATAATTTAAGTAGGATTCTCAAAGATATGAATTCCCAAAGCGATGACATCTTGTAAGGTCTCTTGTAGAGACATAAAGGGTGTAGACTTACAGTAGTGTCTTAGGCGACCGCTCACAAGACTTCAGGGGCAAAGTTAGTACATGAACATATGATCTATAAGTTATGTTCTCGGACTTGTGTCCATCCAGAATGTGATGACTTTGATTGTGGAGTGGAAATTTACCTCTGTGTTCGCTGTAGGACATCCACTTTGGCTTTCAGCTTAAGGTATTCCCTGTAGCTGCTTTGCTGTAGACAACAGTAGTATTACTGCATTAGTAATCATTAGAAAGCCGTAAGTTTCAGCAAAACTGCCATTCACGATACGAAAATGCAGAGATGGTCATCATACCTCTGTATCCTTCGAGGGTTGGCCTGTTTCGAGTGAACCATAGCTGCACCTTTGGTACCTCTCCAGAGTTTTTGCCATACTGAGAAAAATGTCACCAATAACATAATGAGCATCAACAGAATTAGAACACGGCAAAATAACGGCTCTTACATTTGTAGCAGTAGTTTCATGCTGCTGCAATCAAACTGAGCCATGACAACAACAAAAAAGAAAAAAGGTTCAGGTTTACAGCATGACCGTGCGTGCAACGGCTAGGGTTTCTTAAAAACTTAACCACTGAAGACAAGATTCAAGATCACGGGACTTCAGAGATAAGACTACTGTTACAGTAAACTCCTTCATCGGTTGTTGTTGTTCTCTTCGCCTCCCAGTTAATCAACACCATAAATTAAACCTGCGAACTAAATACATAAATTTAATCTAAGAAAATAGAGTTGCTCAATTGGTAGGGAGTACACCTTCAACCCTTAAGGTTGGGGGCTCGATTCTTACTGGCCTCAATGCCTCCTTTACACCAAAAAAAATACATAAATTTAATCTAATCACCACTTCCCCCATAAACCTAGTGTGTATTTTTTTTTTGATGGAAAACCTAGTGTGCATTTTGTTTGTAAGAGGAAGGTAAACCTCATAAAAAAATCAAACGAAGTTAAAAGAAACGAATTTAGTTCAAATGTTTTTTGGTGTACGACTTTGGATTGTGTTAAACTTTATGTAACTGAAAAATACAGAATTCGGCTTAATTGAAATATACTGAAAGGAACTAAAATAGCTGAACAGTGGCACTACAACGAATAAAACACATTACAGCCTTGTTTAAATTTAAAAAATAGGATTGAAATCATTTCAAAGTAACAAAAATCTCAAGGCACAAAAACTTAAATTATGAGGAATTGTTCTGCCTAGTTTCCTTTCAGTCTTTCACTAAACCCAAGCTCAAAATTATTTATAATTGTAGATGTAATAAATGTTTTGTTCTTTTTTCAGTTTATTTCAATTCACTACATGCTAATAAAAGAGATTTTTTAGACATGAGGTGAAATGAAATTCCTTGTAAAGTTATCCCTTCATCTTCCTCATAGTATTCGGAGTAGGTTAACTTACCAACCAAAGTGTCATATTTTTATGTTGTGTTTATTCGTCGACAGAAAATTTGGAATTGAAGAATACTAGGCTAACATAAAATAAGTTGCAAATGATTGAGCTGTATTGGAAATAAAAAGTAGTTAAAATTATAACTGAAAGTGAATTGAAAAAAATCTAAACTGAATTGTGAGCAACTAAATGAACTAAGAACCCTAAACTATACCATTACCCTTCGAGAAAAAAAAACTATACCATTAAAATTGAACAAAGCAGAGCGTTTCTAGTTAATTTAGGAGTATGTAATGCCACGTCAATAGCGAATCAATGTGAGGATAACATTATTTCCACTAGTGAGCAGAGGTGCAATATGATATTCACTTCAATTGTCCTAGGATCTATGAGTAAAAGAGAAGTGGATAAAAAAACAAAAGTTAACTGCAATACTAATGGAACAATATAAGAACCAAATCTATCAATCTAACTATATAAGTTGGGTTTGGAGATCGAATAATACATTAACACGGAATAGATTTGTTTCTTTTATTATTCTACTACCGTAATAATTTGTAATCTCCAATTCTTAGGTATAACGGGTGTACGGGTATATCTTGTGAATTTTTAACTAGTATTACAACAAATATCATTAGTCACATTTTTAATGCCACTAGTCAATCCCTTTGTAACTAGTTATAAATCTAAAAGGTGTACCGGTACAGTTCAGTTTTTTCAGTTTTTTTCAATTTAGTTTCAGTTCTGATCTTCCCAACCGACCAAAGCACATCATAAGTTTTAGATCAGCACAATTTTAATATTTAATTCTTAGGTATATCCGGTGTAAATTTACACATGGTGCCTTTTTCTTAAAACATAATAATAATACCTTATTAGTCACCTTATAAATTCCATTAATCGATATTTTATTATTACTAACAATTGCATCCGGTATAAGTTTACACAAGTGTAGGAAAGACTTGTTGAATTTCATCTACGGAGTCAAGGAGCTTTAAATAGTTAAAATTTGTAGATATATCATTTATGATTGGATCATGTATATATGATGTACTCATGCATCAAAAAGGACAAATCACACCTTCAAATTATCATGCATGATCTTGCATTCCAGTTGTTTTTGCAGCCTTATTAATGGCAAAAGGATCTCTTTTACATATTGGATATTACACATTCTGAAATCTTTACGGGTTTCTCTTACAGTACTTGGTAAAGAAAGAGACCATCAGATATCGAAGTACCTAAATACTGACACTTTTTCTTTTTGTGATGGAAATATTGAGATACTAAACTTAGTAACACATTACTCGTCAAGTCGTCATGTTTGTTCACAGTATCACTGATGCTATACAAATGTTTACTCGCAGAAGTCAGCATAATTAGATGCTACTCGTAGGCCTTAGCAAACAAGTCCAATAAACACACTTCAAACAATATTATTGCGTTTTCTTTTGATTTGATGGAGGCAAACCAACACTATTAGTGCCAACAGGGAAAGAAAACAAATGTAACGAGCAACGACAAGTCTGACAACATAAAAAAGAATCAAATACTCAAGAAGAAGAGAAATTCTAATTATTTGATGACACCAATGTATGGTACACCCCTTAATATCCAATCTAAATAGTAAATTGTAAACATAAAATCCTTATTCAAACCAAAAAAAAAAAAACATAAAATCCTTATCCGTCAAAAAAAGAAAAACCCTTAAATGACATGAAAAAATAGAGCTCGATAGTATTGTAAAAGAGCACATAATCAAGGTTGTAGACTTAATCTCACTAGACGTCCTTTAAACCAAAAAACATATATATGCCTTAAATAATACAAAAGAATAATTTATTGAGGAGATTTTATTACTAGCTACTCCATTCCTAAATGAATGTAAACCAAATTTCGAAGACAAATTATTACATCTACGTAGATCAGACTACCCAAAGACAGTACAAGATTTAAATGGATTAGTAAGATACTGTGGTTTGTGTAATTAGAATTGAATATTCCATTTTCAAAGTGTTTGAACTTGTCAGCTTCTAAAGATGATCGAAGAACTGAACAGAAACCAGAACCAAAGGAACTATGAAAAAGGTCTCAATATTTGAGAACTAGAACCTAGAACAGCAGAAAACATGGTTTAGTTTTAATATATCTCCAAGGAGAATTCGCAAAGGTAATAAACTGTTTCTTCTTTGCTTATTGCTTAATTATAATCATGTTAGTTCATCAATTCAGTTTAAATTTAGCTCAAAAGAAAAAAGAAAGAAAAAAGAAAGAAAAAAGAGAGCTTAAATCTCAAGATCAAGAAGCCCGATCACCAGCACCCGATCAAGAACAATATCAATTATCCAAGAGGAAAACACCCCAAAAAAGAAGAAGGCATTTTTTAGATGAAATTTGCTAAGCTGAGCAGTATGTACTACAAGACTTTACTTCTGTTCTTTTATCCATATTTTTAACACTTCACCTATCAGCATGCGGCAGAAAATCCCTCAAAAACAACGGGAAAATGAAGAGGGACAAAATCAAGATCAAAATGAAGGTAGATATACTTGTTTACCTAGAGCTGCTACAAAACTCATAGAGCTTGCCACGGTTAGAGAAGATGATGAGAGCAACCTCAGCTTCACAAAGAACAGAAAGCTCATAAGCTTTCTTAAGCAGACCATTTCTTCTCTTAGCAAAGGTCACTTGCCTGTTTATCTTATTCTCTATTCTCTTCAACTCAACTCTTCCTCGTCCCATAATTACTTTACTTGTAAAGCTATTTATATGTATATAGATAGATGGATAGATTGGCTGTGATATTTTAATATTATTATATGATCTACTATTATGGAAAAAAGAAAGCTTTTTGTTTTTGCTTTGTTTTTCTTTACATGTAGCCTCTAGCAATAACTCAATTATGAGAGCTATACTAAATATAGAACTGGGTTTGTGTTATGTTTTTGCCATGAGCTGTTTTTTATATCTTTATTTATTTTCCTTAGCTAGCTTAGGTGTACAGCCTACAAAAGGCAGAGAGAGACAGACAGAGATGATGAGAGTAGAGGAGTAAGGAAAGAAAAGAGTGTCATAAAATGGAAACCCTTGTGAGTACTTTTGTTATCTGTTGATGGAGAGGTGTTGAGGATCACTGATGTTAAGATTTTGGTATTAGATCCGTACACCTTCTAAAGAGAAGGGATTCCCTCTTTGATGAGGCTCAAGAGTACCTCTAACATATGCATGTGCTCGATCGGGTAATTTTGGAATTTTTTACTAGATGATCTTCAAGAAGTTTGAAGTCAAGATCTATTGTTGTAATTTCTTTTTTTACTAGTGGGTCGATATCACTTCTCTTTAGTTTCTTCTATTATTACTTATTTGAGAAGCTTAAATTTTTACTAGTGGTTCGATAGTTCTCCTAAGGCTACTTCAATGGTTTGAACAAGGATACTAAATTTAAACTTTAGTATGAAATGGGTTCATGAGTCTTTTTGGCAAAACTAGATGAATCTGAAGCCTGAAGGTGAAGGTGGAGTTGAAGCTGATTATAAGTTAGTTGAAGCTGAAGCTTAACGGATAATCTAATTAGGGTATCCGGATAAATTAGATAAAGTAAAATATGATGAATGTAAAATGACATAAAATAACAATTATAATTGTCAATTATAAGGGGTAGTATTTTCAGGATGGGTAATATTGGAATAAAGAAAGTTTATTGAGAGGTGATTATTTGATAAGTTTTACCAAATAAGCTAGCTTATTAGATAACTTCTCTGCATAAGCTGACTAAACAAACACAACTTATTTGTAAAAGTTAAACTTATCTTATAAACTGAACTTAAGATTATTGAATATACTGACAATAACTTGCAAAATGAACAGGGCTTATGTATATGCGATGAGTTTTAAAGAGGTCATTAAGTTGATAGAAATAGTGAATAGTCATTAATGCATTGAATAATAATACACCAAAAAGAAAAAGTAATTGTAAATTTATGTACAGTACATCAGTGGTGTTATTCTAAAATTTCGCATATGTAGTATGTTTACACAACTTTTTGTGAATATAAATATGATTTAACTCTTTTAAAAAAAAATTAATTAATTAATTTAACTCATTATATACAAGTTTAATATAGTTCAATTCAATTTAGTTTTTTTAAATCTTAATATTGTCGATTTAACTCAACCATTTCATTATTATTCTGTTTGTCTCAATTTAATTCGCGTAACAATAATTAAGGCTTATTCTTTTTAATTTTCTAGAGGTGTATTAAACTAAATAAACAAAGCTTTATTGCGCTGAATTCAATGTAGTTCAATATATATAAGCTGAAAAGAAAAGTTCATAAATTAGTGAATGGGATCCAAACCCATTGCACGAGCGTTGTATTGAATTACAAGAGATCAAACCTTAATTGAAAGACTCACCGATCACAGTCAGGTGTGCGAATCGGGTGGGATTTAAACGTAGTTGGTGATAACAAAGTTTTTAACAAATTTGATAAATTTTTAAACTCCTTATAAGCCAAAAAAATGGGAAATTGAATTCGAACTACTACTCTTTCGAACAAATAAAAGAAGAAAATTAGTACTACTCCGTATGCGCTTGCCAAAAGAAGAAAGTAAATGAATAAAGAAAAGTAGGGATGACTGCATGGATAACCACCCAATTACTTAGGGTACGAGAGACCGATGGTAAATAAACGTAAGACCTCTGACCTGACCAAAGCATTTCTGTCCTTATCACTGACTTCGAATTTACCAGGAAACGTGTTGAGCTATTACTGGAGAAAGACCAAGGTTGTCTATGTTAAATACACAAATTATTTATATGTAGCGAAAGCATACTCAAGAACTGTTTTCTGCAAAATCTTGAACCTTTTCTGCGGCACCACCGCACGAGAGACAAAACTCAAAAACCATATATAGTCGCCCTTTTTGCTAATAATAATAATAATAATTGCATGGATGTAAAGTTGTAAGGGCATGTTTATTTGTTATATTTTAGTGAGTAGTATAATGCCTATAAAATAGGACTAATTTTGTAAAAGTATAAAGATGAGTTTTAAAATCCACATACTCACCCTTATACTCATAATTAACTAATTACATGGGACTCATATGCATTTTCTTTTTAAAAAATTCGTTTATTCATAAATATTATGTGAGTTCAACTAATAAAGTAGAAAGTATAACAGAATCTAAACCATAAAATTATAATGTGTCATTTTTCTCGTACTCTCCAAAATCTAAGGGTTAAACATGCCATAACATTGACACATTACTTAGTACAAGTACTAAGTGGGTCATTCTGAAAACAGTCTTTTAATTTTTCAAATTGGAGTAAGGCTCCGTACATCAGACTCTCTCAGTATCCCATTTGAGATGAGACTACACTGTGATGTTGTTGTTGTTTTGCCCGAAATTTTCTGTAAGAGAGCTTGATACTGGTAATTTGTAAATTAAACAATGTGAACTAGACACGTTTCGGTTAACATAAAATTGCATTCTCGGTAAATTGTTAGTATTTCTGTTTCCCGCTTACTATCTCCGATCTAAAAGTAATGTTATTTTAACAAAACACATTTGATCCAATATACCCCATTTGATCCAAAATAAGTGTTATTTTCAAATTTCAATGCTAATTAACACATTTTTCCATGATTGCCCTTATATGTTTCTCATAATGTGAAACTACAACATAAATGAAAAGTGGGAAATGGTTTTGGAATTAAAAAGGGTATATGGATTTTTTAAGCTAGTTCCTTAGCTTAATATGTGTGATTAACTCTAGGATAACACTTATTTTGTATAAGAGGGAGTATCATTTTCACTTTTAAATGCCCTTAATTGAGACAGTATTTCCAAACTTACCATCATCAACTTCCAAGTTCCAACACAATTTGTAGGAACTGTATGAGTTATCCATTTATTGAGAATGATTGTTGGAATTAATATGAGTAAATTTGGAACTTAAAACTAGATCTTTAATATGTATGTATTAGTAAAGGTTAACACTTATTTTTGGATCGGAGGGAGTGTTTCCTAGGAATCTAACTTTTGATGGCTTCTTTTATTTTGGCTTATCTATGAGGAACTAGGAATTACTACATCCAACGTATCTCCACATGTATAGTGGGCATATTCACTCTTCTTTCTTATGGACTAAAATGAGTCATTTGCAGGTTAGACTTTAACTTTGACCTTAAGCAATGAAGGCTTGTTCTTTACCACTTAAACAACTTTTTCTTCTCATAATGAGTATAAATAGAAGGGTATACAAGCCAAATGCATAATTTCAACATACCTAAATTTATGTGGAACTTTGAATCGAACAATGTCGAATTCAATTACATAGTCCATCAGTTTATTTTATTGTTCCTTTATTTTATTTTGACTAGTTTCTTTTCGTTGTTCCACTTTTCATTTTTGCCATTTTCTTGGTGTAAAATTCCCCTATTGTTCGTCCGATCCCTTCTCCACCTAATTAAATACCCCACCAGCCCTACTCTCACAATTTTCCTCCATTTCCCACCTATTCATGTTCATCATGCCTTTATTTTACCTTTTCTTAAGCTGTGTGTCATAAACCAAATTGGAAGAATAAAAAGAAACAGAATGAGTATCAATTAGGAGTTTTGACTTAAATTGGTCAAGGCCAATCAAGCATTTTTTTCCTTCAGTTTCATTGAATCTTATTTGAGTTAGTTCTTTTCAAAATATTAACTTTGGTCAAAACAATATGGCTTATTTTAGGATGGCCGCTAAGTTTTGTAAATACAGCTGTAGTTGTATGGTGTTGTAGATTGTAGTGACGGTCTGTAGATACCGTATTTTGTACGGGGTATTGCCATGCCTAATGACGAAAATCCCAACCTTATATCCTTCGGTTAGCTTGAATCTCCATTAAAATGGGTGTACCAGTGCTTGAGAAATAAATTGAAGTCGATTCCTAAACCCGATCAATTATTAATCGTCATTTGGATCGTTAATAATAACATAGCCCATTCCGATTAATTAGTATTAGCCGAATGGCCTAATTATTAATCAATTAGCTTATTCAAATCAGCCCACAAAATAAGCCCAATCCACTAGCCTTTTCCTTTTAATATTTAATTATTTAAATATGCATTTAATTATGTATTTATTTATTTAATTAAATGTTGCTTGGCGAAGGGTTAATCTCTTCTTTTCTTCATATTTCCGGAATATTTAGAGCCTAATACGAGTTTATCAAATGCCTA
>ONZK01000443.1:92703-107364 GCA_900322385.1 Pharnaceum exiguum
CGGTCAAATAAACGTCAAAAGGTGAAAAGATGTCCCATAAAAAGTGTTGTCAAATTATTTATTTACTATGAAAATTGAGGTATTATAAGCTACAAATTAAAGTAATTTCTCTAATTGTTGTTGATGAAAGCACATTGTTGGGTATACATTATGTTCTTATGATGACGCCAAATGACTTAGGTGCATCCGTAGATACTTTGATATTGAAGCTTCCATTCATATACATTGAAGAAGTAGCTGTCAAGCCTGATTATAAGAAATATGTGAGTTATATTGTATATAAATAGGATTTTAAGGGATATAAGAAGTGATAGCATTTAATTTTGAGCGTTAACAAGTTGTGTTGAGTCAAATGAATAATAACATCAAACAAATTTAAGTAAATTGGATTTTTAATAGATGTTTAAAAAGTATTTTGGACTGACTAAATCACTTGAGTTGATTTTAAAAAATAATTTTCGTGATGAAAATTAAAGATTTTATTAGAGGAACATATTTTAAGTTGTGAATCTTGTTATATGTATAACGTTTTGACTAATGATATTGGATCAAAGTAAGATTAACTCAAACTTTATGTAATGGAGAGTGTTTGTTAAAATATGTTATCTCATGTTTTTCTTAGTGAAAAAGAAAAAAAAATCCGCTCTTTGGCCTCATAGTTCACTTAGGATTAGACTATATAAACTGTGTGCTCGTTTGGTACTATTTTCTTTGGTAGCACGCTTCTTGCACTTTTTTCCTATTTCAACTGAGCTTAATTAATCTAGGTATATTACTGATTATTAACAATATATATACAAGGGAAGTTGTTCACATAAAGTTTGGGGCTTCAAGGCATAAAACACATAAACAAAACATTTAACTATTTTCCCAAACTATGCACCCACCCTCTCAATTGTTCTTTTGACTTTAAGTGTCTACTAGGTTTCAATTGTACCTATTTTTTTTATTGAGAAGCATGGCTTAAGTAATCTAGACTCTTACTTCATCCTTAATTTATCTATTAAGGTAGGTTAGGTGACTTTGTTCTTCAATCGAAGACACAAGTCAAATGTTACAATAGAGTAGTTAAGTGTATACTATTTTTTTCTAGGGCATGTTAAGTGTATACTATAGATAATTGTAACGTTGTGTGATTGAGCAACGTTGTCAGAATAGAGGTGTGGTCATATTAGATTTATGGTTTCGCTCCCGATAATCGAGTTTCCTCGTGACTCTGGCGTTCTTGTGATGTTCATCGGGTAATTCACGTTTTAATATCACTTGATTCCTATTTAGTGGGACCGAAGTGCTCTGTTCCCTTGAATACGAGAAAAGGGTGTTAGTGTCATGTAGAGAATTCATTAACCCTCTTGAGTAAGTGATGTACTTCCTTCAGTTGATAAGTTGGTATCAAATCCAGTTATTTTGTATATGGTATATATAAGATGATCTATGGTGTAAGGATGTTGTAGAAAGTATGTAACACCCCGCCCTTTGCGGCGGAGGTCACCTTAAAGTCATAGTCTTGGGACTGACCCCACAGACCACCACATGTCCTTCAAGCGGGCTTTGTCCTCACTCAGCCGCATCCTGGGAAACTTCCCAGGAGGTCACCCATCCTAACACTACTGCACAACTAGCACGCTTAACTGTGGAGTACTTATAAGATGGGCTTCCTGAAAAGAAGGTGCACCTTGGTGGTATAGGTAGTCATATCAATCCTCTTAAATTGCTCATTTTTTGTGGGTGTCACAAAGTATGTCAAAAAGGTTACTCAGATGTTTGACCACTTAGAGTTCATTTGGTTGAATGTAGGAATTTGTGCTTCTCATGTAGTTGCAATTCATGTGAATTAAAGGTTCCTAGGGTGTGGTAAAATTAAATTGGATGAGCATAGGAATGTTTACTTCCCATGGAAACTTCTAATCACCTAGGGGAGGGTAGGTGATCTACTTCCTCCAAGTTGTGGGAACTTGAAGTTCCTAGGCATTTACACTTCCTATGACATTGTCAAACAAAAAACTTCTCATAATATCACTTATTAGGAACTTACAATTCCTATGGTCATTTTTGCTATCCATACAACCTCTTAGATATCGAGGAAGTCATTATGGTTACTGGAGAATAGAATGGTTGATCACATACAATCCAAAGTTCAAAAAGATGGATCAGGTACAACAAAGGTTCATAAGATACTTCACGAGTACGCTGAAGAGGACTTTAAGATTCTCTAGAGCAAGATATATTATCATCAATGTATTTAATGATGATTAGGGAACAGTGTAACAGGTTCAATAGGCCGGGTCTTCAAACGGGGAAAGAAATTCGGGATGTTCTTCGCAAGACCTATGAAGGTACAAATGAGATAATTAAACTAGATAATATTGAAATATTAGTTGAAAAAACTGAATCTTTTAACATAAAAGATGATGAGAGAAAAAATGAGCTAGATGTAAAGCATATTTTTACACAATTGTAAATGAACTTAAGGCTCCAGAAAAGCAATATATTATGCAAGATCAAGTCTGAAAATCAAAAAGAGTTTGCCTAATGGACAATAGCTTACTAAAACCACCCTATGGAATGACAATAATATGATTAGTGGTATTACTGCTGAGGGCCTATTTGAGAACCTCTTGACCTATATCATTGGCATAGAAGAGATAATCCCAAGAAGTAACATGTGTAATACAAAACTGACGATGAAGTTAATGATTGATTGATTTGCTTACTAGTGGATTTGGCAAGATTATATGATTCAACCAAATAAACGTTAACATGCGTACATGGGTAAATCGTAATCTTATGAATGAGTGTCTCAAGAAAAAGAGTAAAAAAGGATCAGTCTAGAGGACAAAGGGATTCCTACTAAGAAGGAGTATATGAAGAATTTCCTAGATGCTTTAGGCTTTGATTCATATAGTCAAATTGATGATTCAAGTAAAGATGAAGATATTAAAGCTACGATGAGCTTGGATGGAAGAGATTCTTCAAAAAAGAATTCGAAGAATGAAAATGCCTAATAAGGGAGTTGTTTCCAAGAAAGGGAACAAAGGCCGTGAATAGAGTAGATGTTCTGGCAACAATACTACACTTATAGCGCATATTGATAGTGATTCATATGATGACCAATAGGTAATTTTAAATAATATCAAGAATAATGCTCTATCATTTGTACAAACAGTTTATAGTCCCCTTACTCTCATGCTTATTGGACATATTGGGAATTTTTTAAAATGAGAATGCTAATTTGGAAGGTGAGACTTTCACATTTACAAAATAGTATAATAGAAACCCATAACTTTAAATATGATCAGAAAAGAGGAACGACAATTGTTGGGTGACGACAATTTGTTGAGTGATGTACCTGGCTATGCGTGAATATAAAATGTCAAATGGAAAGATAAGTAAAAAGAAAAGATTAATTTCACTCCTTGTGGTGATCATGCTTGTTATGAGACCTTAAAATATGTTTTTAAACTTATGGAAGCTGGAATGATAGCTTTGAAAGATGAAGGTACAATATTGAAAGCAAACATGAGTGTTTTATGGAACAAAATAGCATGTTTAGGCTACTAAGCGAGGGGTGTAGAAAGCATATGAACAAATTCTCTAATAGTTTGGGTATGCTACTAAACAAAAGTCATATTTTGAACGAATGCATGCTTAGGAAGAAAAGAATCGAGAAACATGATAAATATGTCAACTATACAACTATGGGAACATGACTAATTTAAGCACACATTAAAGTTCTCAAATACTAGGAAGAAGATAGACATTGCAGGAGATGTTAGGATGACCCTTTTTCAAACTTATATGACACCAATCTAAAGGGACCTAGAAGATTTTGGATTCCCCAAACCAATATTTGATCTTTATTATATTGCAGGGGCTAAGTTTTAGGCCGGAGCAATTATGTACACATATGCTTTTCCATTGGTGATTGTTCTTAACGTGTTTTGACACTTATTTTAAAAAGAAAATACAAAAAAAAAATGAATATTAAAAAATCCCATAAAATATCAGAACCCATAGAAAACACAAAATGTGAGAACCCAAAGATATTTGTCCGATAAGCACTCGAATTCATTTTCATTTAAAAAGCACTGAAAATGAGACAAATTGTAAAAACAACTAAAAGTTTGAAAAATATAGAACCCATAAAAATTACAAATACTAAAACCCGTAACAAAAATTAAAAACCCAAATTATACAGAAATATTAGTTTTACTAAACTTATTACCTTTTTAAAACAAAAGAAAAACGAAAATAAATAAATAAACCCAAAACCCAAAAATAAACCCACGGCCCAATTCCCTTTCCCGCCCAATTCACTACAAACAAACCAAAACCCACCTCACCCAATCAGCCAAAAAAATCCACGGCAATGGCCATCCCACCCAAAAAAAAAAAAAACTAAAATTCGATCCTAAGTCCTAACCCACCCACTGGCCACTACCCGTGACCGGCAACTATAAGGGGGAGGCTAGCTGTTTTGAAAACCGCACTGGTTCGATCGGTTTATGGTTTACGGTTTAACCGGCATAAAGACCGGAAAAATTGCCTTTTTAAATTATTTATAAAATAAAATTATTGAAATATACTTTTTCTATTTTTCAAGTCAAGAATCCATCAAAAACTAGTTGAAAATCGGTTAAAACTGGCTGGTTTTGACTGGTTCTTGACTAGTCCTGTGTTTGGACATTTCAGAACCGCCTGGACCAGTGGTTCCCGCTGGTCCGGTCCGTAAGTTTTGTTTTTTTGGCTTTTGCTTAATATTTTTTATTCAGCCAGCTGGTCCGGTCCGTAGGTTTTGTTCAGCCAATTGGTCTTATTTGTAGCAAAATCATACTGTACCAAACTACCTTTAAAATATATGTTTTGTACAAGAACTAAAATTGTACATAACTACCTTAAGTTACCTATAGCTATTGCATATTATAAAAATTTATATGAACCTGTTTCATATATGACACTTGTTATTAATTAGAGAAAAAGGTTGATTAATGAACCCATCTCATATATGAAACGGATTCATATAACTTTTTGTGATTGCATATAATGTCATTATCGTCTCCAATCACTACGGGGTTCAATTTTAAGTGTATTGAATCGAATGGAATTATACTGGAAAATTTATGAATTCTATGAAATTTGAAAGTGACTAAGAACAAAATTTATTCAAACTAGCGCATTGTTGTACAACTTACACAACACTCCTAGCTCCAAATCATCAATATAGTTTATAATGGTTCTAATGTTGTCTCAGAAACATCAAAACACTTTTTGATTGGGATTAGCTTCTAATGTTAATATGGATAAGTTCAAAGAACACTTTCGTGTTTGCCCATTGCCACAGACTGGTTTACACAAAAATCCCACCATTATTGTGGTGTATGTATTACGCACTTCAGCTTATTCTCTGGAGTTGGTCTTTCGGCAAAGGCAATGGCAATATGTGCCCTGTTGGGGAGACACGATGATACTGATACCTAGGGCACTCTATGTGCTAATAAGCTAGCCACGTTAACATGGTATGCAAAATTGCAATATATATTACGGAGTAGAACCTATAGTTTCTCAAGTTAGTAATTATAATCTTTGGTAGATCGATCATCTCCTCTAGCAGCTGTCCTTTGAATAATTCCCGCTTTTATGATTTTTTGTCAAATCATATAGCCTTATCTATGTGATCTTGTCATCTCCAATTGGACTATCGAAACTTTGGTTAACATTGGCTCATGGATGGAAATCGGCCACTTCCGTTGTATTTATCGGACATGCCCAGGTTCCATTTGCCAACTGTGGTTCATGATGAAATCCGTTTGCCGTTTTATGGGTGAGTTTTACGGGACAAAAATGGACTCTGTCCAATTGTGTCAGAACAATTAGGTGCAAGATTGGGCCCTTTTATTTGGACTGTAATAGCCGCCTCCCTCTTTCGCCCAATAGTTCAGTGAACAGTCGAACCTCAATACATGTAGCGGGTACACGAACTTATGTGGTGACAATTTTATTACGTAAACAACTCATTACCCTAAATTATGTGGGTACACGAACTTATGTAAAGGGTAACTTTTGGATACAAGAGGAAAAATTAAGCGACAACCGTAAACAACCGTATACAAAAGGAACATGGAAGAAAGTATGGTGGCTCCCAAAAATTATAGCTATGGGAGCCATCATAACTTGGGAAAATCTGGACCATTTATGTTTTTTTTTTTTTTTTTGAGGGGAAGGACCATTGATGTTGATGATCAGTTAATCTGGACCATTGAAATTAAAAAAAAAATGATTAAAAATATAAAAATAATATATTTACTTATTAAAATAGGCAACTGAAATTATTTAACCAAATAAAAAAAAACTGTAAAAACAAACATAGTTTGATTTGATTTGTTAATTTTATTACTTTCTTTTTCTTTTTACAGTTTTTTTATTTGGTAAAATAATTTCAGTTATTTTTATTAATAAAAATATTATTTTATATTTTTAATCATTTTTTAATTTCAATGGTCCAGATTAATTGACATCAAGATCAATGGTCTAGATTTCCCCAAGTTATGCTGGCTCCTATGGCTACAATTTTTGGGAGCCACCGTACCTTTTTCCAAAGGAACATAGCCTTAATCCTCATCACTCTAATCAAAGATGAGATGAATAAAAACTTGAATTATAACCTTAATTCCATATAACTAATCCCCTTTACCAAACACCCGTAAATGATCACAAGTCACAACCGTAAACATCTCATTTTTGGGTGAAACAATTGTAAACATCTAAATTTGATCAGCAAAATGAAATTTGGCACCACAAAAGGCCACCATCTAGTTATCCAGACATCCAACATGGGCACAAGTTTTTCATTGTCAAAGGGACATAATCGAGAGAAAAGACTTGTAAAATAACCGAAACCATAGCCTAACACTTTATATTGTATGGTCTACACTTAAGGAAAGCAATATGACATGAGTAGACACGGCCAAACACAAATCACAATTTGGCTTACACTACATGTCCTATTCCCATCGAATCAGTAGCCACCAGTGACCCAAGCTAGAGTCTAGAGAAAACCGAGTCGACGGGATCACTCGTACGGAGTAGCAATTTGTCTATGTGTGCCTCGGTGTGAGCCCTATCATGACAGAAGGTATTGGACAATTTTTATTACGTTAGAGAGTGTATTGAATTTTTATGTCATGTAAATTAAACTCGTGTAATCTCCCAGTTGAATGAAATAAGTCAAACCCCATTAACGGTCTACCAAGTACCAACCATGGGACATGATTAGGCAGAAATTCAGAAACAGAGAGAATGACCAGGAGGATTAGCCAAGCTAATAAATACAGAAGATGCCAATTTTCTACTTTTACCTGATTATCTGATCCCCTTCAATAATTAAAAAATAAACTGATTATCTGATCCGATCGTTTCTCATATTCCTAATTCTAAAAAATACATAGTTGCTAACCCGTGCTCGAGAGTATTTTCTTTTTTTCATTCAAATTTGACCATGTATTGATAGTGTATGGGTTAAATTATTTTTTTCAAAGACATAGAAGCGATTAGTTAATTTTTTTTATTTCTTTTGAGGGGAAAGCATTCAAAGCAATTAGTTAATTTATGGATTAGTTGAAACCGCGGTTGATGCAAGGGACACTATCATCACTGTCTTTTATTAAAATGAAAAATTAGCTATTCAAAACACTTTAATCGTAATATTTAGTGTTCTTTATTTTAGGATTAAATACTTATTGATTGAACTACCCATAGATTCCCAGTTGCATAATTGCCTATCAAAATGTATAATGACAATTTACATTCTAGTTTATAATGTAGAAACAATAAAAGTATTAAGTTACACGAAAATCAGTAGTGGCGATATTACTCGGGTTAGTCGTCTCCAGTGGGGTGGCTTAGTGCTCGGAAGTCGCCATTAATAGTGGCGACTTATGTCTTTCTTAACCGGCCATTTTCTCTCGTGAAGTGGAAGATAGTTTAAGAATTAGTTTAAAGGGGCGTTTAAGCGAGATTTTTATGAACTTTTTTTGAACAAAGACTCAAAACTGCTACACTTCTACCGTTATTAAGAAATGTAGTTATCCCATACCTGCACGTGTGTCTGCACGTACGCATGGACAATTCCCAGGAAACCAACAGCCAGTAGTCTACCTTGACGGGGACAGATCAGATACATCCTCATCCTCATATTCGGTGGCTATTGGCCAAATACGATAACTTCTCAGTTCTCACAAGTCACCACTCACATGTACTAACATGTTGCTCAGACGACACTATAACCAAAATTGTGATCGATTAATATGTATGAAACTGAGTAAAAATATTAAAAATTGAGATTCACAAAATTAATAAGTTTACTTCAATGCGCAGCTTTCAACATTACCTAATTTGGCCATAAGCCCACTATTAATGTGTGTACAATTTTTGGTTTGTGAATGCCTAATTGCCTACATATGATTGGTGGACACAAATGTCAAAATATCATCGCTGAGCACACTTGTTGACCAAATAAAATCATGTAATACCAAAATCGTAATACCACATTATTTCATAGACATACGGAGTAGTAAATATCCATCCTTTATAATTAATTTGTGCTTGCTTTACCTTATTTGCGTAGACATAAAGTAGAAATTAATCCGACAGAACATAAGACATTGATATGTTGTGAACTAGAACAAGTGAAAATATCACGATAGCATTTTAATTTTCGGTGTGTTTAATTAAGTTGTTTCTCTTTCTTCTTTTTTTGCCAAAAATATCACTACCTTTACTTTACTTTTACCCGTTATATCATTATAATAATCAGCAAAAGAACAATTGCAAATAGAGTATAACAAGGAGGGGGTAAATGACATTTCATACCTTTCTTAAGTTATGTGCAAATTACAAAGATAAACAAGTTAATGAAACAAAGGGAGTAGTTGATTAATGCCCCAATAGTACGTAGATTTCACCACTCAACTATTGTGGTCTTGTGACTTGTGAAAGTTTGGTTAATGTGTATTTTCATTAGAATATTCATGAAATCTTCTCATTTTGAATATGCTATTGCAAATAACTTTTTTAAAGAGTAGATTGAATTATCCATATTTTCATATAAACTGCTAATTTACCAAACTCCAATTCTGAAACAACTATTTGCTATCTTCTAGTCCAACTGCTATTTACTTCTACTATTTACTATCTGTTAACTCTTATCTGCTTCAGTTGTCCGCTATTAGTTGTTACCCAAACACGGCCAAATGTCTCATTATATTCTTGAATAAGTAACAATAGAAGCAATATACTGATAAGTGTGATTTATGCATTTATTTATGGTGTTTTTCCCATTGATTTGAGCTTGATTTATAGCTCGATCTTTTGTACTTTTGGGTGCAATTGAGCTAATTCTTGTGCTATTTAACTCCACAGGGTGTTTTGTGCTCTTTTGTGTAGTTTTAATGCATTATGGAGTGAAATTAGCTAAGAAATGAGATGTTATGGACTTTGGAAGTGCGTTGCGTGGAAGACGAGACCAAAAGAAGAAGACATGCTCCCGTGTTAACTTTGGAAGATTCGACGTAATATGTGCAAAAGAAAAGAGACGGGAGCTGCTCCTGTGAAATATAAAAAAACGTAAGTCCCTTGCTCCCGTCTTTACTTTTTAATCCTTACATAACACAACGCACGCACGTCTGATAGTTTATAGTTTTATTTCCCTTTTCTCTTTTATTTTATTATCTTTCTGAGCCTTGTATATAGTAAACAAAACGCACTCTTTTAGTGGGGGGTAGTCACTCAGTTAGTTAGTTGAGTTTAGTTTTCTCTCTCTCTCTCATGGAGAGAGAATGGTGCTTTCTCCTTCTTTTTGAAGACTACTTATGGGCTTTTGTTATCTTCTCCATTAATCAAAACCAAGTTTGTTTTCTTTTTTGTCGCTTTTATATTGTAGTTATGCTACATGTTTATTAGTTTTATGTTTTCTCTATCCATCATGTTAGCCTATATTTTCATCTAGGATTGAGTGGAGCCCTTTAATGGCTTTCTAGTGATATTTTGATATTTCTCCACCTTGTTTGATTATCCCTATGGGCAAATTCATTCTTATTTGTTATATGGTTATCATGAGATCATATTTATTTAGCATGGATGACGACGACACTTGGGTTTGATTATAAGCTCACATGAGTTTGGATTGTTGGTTACCCATGAGAATAAGTGTAATTGATGATTGGTTGTGTGACTTTTGTGTTTAATGGGTCTTAACGTGACTAAAACCATGAGAACAGGCTAGTTGCTTAAGGCACGCTAATTTACCGTCGAAAGAGGACTTTAGTTACCTTAGACAAAGTTGCCCTCCAAGGAATGATCATGTTTTAAGGGGATGTCAATTGTCATGTTTAAAAGTCGTGATTGTGGTGTAGCTCGATTCTAGAATTTCTTCTTTGATATTTCTTAGGTGTAGTTTATGACCTTAGTTTAGTGGAAAACCCCAAAATATTCGCCCAACCTAGTTTGATAGACTCAGAAATGTTAATTTTGATCCCACTTCCTAAAAGAAGACCCGTTAGTGCTACAATACCGTGCACTTGCGATAATTTATGACACATCATATGCTATATCCTTTGTTGCAATATATATATTCAAGCCAATTAATCACACTTACCAAACCTAGTAACATCAAATTTACGAGCCACTCCCCCAATTTCTCTATAGGGAAAGTCACGTTCTCAAGGTTGACAAGGTTTTCTTCATATTTACCCACTTCTGATACCTCTTAACCATTATTTAGGATAATAATCAATTATCTTTTTCCTCATTCTGGGGTCATGAGGGACAAGTGCATCAAGAACCTAGTGCTCGTGGTGGTGATGTATTAGTGACAATGGGGTTTAGATGTTGAAACAAGGGAGTAGATAGTGTAATATTATTTTTTCAATATGTAATTGAAAATTTTGAACCATTAGATGCGATTTTTTTGGCGTTGAGTTTTTAATATGGCACCCCAAAATAAAAATCTGGTATTATCATTGACTTCATTTACAAGGGTTCCATTATATGAGATTAAAAAAGGTGTTTTCCTTCAATACCTGTGAATGATGCAATCATGGTCTTTTGATGGTAATATAACAAGACATATGTGAAATAAAGTTTAAAATTTTTGACCAAAAAAAGTCCAATTGTAAATAATTTTTAGGGACGGAAGGAGTATCTCGGTACCGTGCATCTTTCATATTGAAGGTTATCGTTTTACTCAACGAGTAGATTGAAGGTTTTCATGTCCAGCGTAAGTTTTATCAATTGGCTTTCTTTTAGCACTAGAAGTGCATTCGGTTAGAATATGTATTTTGATGAAGTTTTATATATATTATAATTGTTGTTTGGATTCTATGTTGTATGAAATTTATGGTCTATGCTTCAAAAAATAAAGGTCAAAGGTAACAAGGTTAATTTATTTGTCAGCTGAAGTTGTTAAGAATAATCCATACTTCAAATGTAGGGAGAAAAAAATCATAATCACACATTTGTACAGCAACAACTTTATGAAAGTCTACAATGTTTCAAAATGTAATTTTTAGCTTTAGCCATGCAAATGAATGATTTTTCAAATGGGAGACTAGTAGGCAACGACGTAGCAAGATTTTATTTTTTCAGTAAAACTCAAAACAATAATAACAACAAACAAGTGTAAATCTCCATTTAATGGGGGTGTTCGGGGGTCAGGATGTCCACAACCTTGCCCTTGTTTAAGAAAAAAGAGAGGTTGTTTCCGAGATATATGCATTGCCATTTTGCTACAGTCCATAATCACCTAAAAATGAAAGATGGAGATAACTCTTTCAATTTTATAGGCACTACACCTAGTAAAAAGTCAAAGCAAACTTTCATTAAATCTTTATGAGCCGGGGCGCGCACAATCCTACAAACATGGAACTAGTGATAGTCTTCAATTTTTCATCAATTTTAAAAATTGGGATTACATATTGTGAGATAATCGATTGAAATATACATTATTTCAAACATTTTTTGTCTTATATATATAAGAATTCTACTCGTACTAAGTTTCATTCCAAATCTTAGATCATGTTGCAACATTATCACATGAGAACGATCAAAAGAAAAACAAAGAATCATGATAAAGTTTATATTTGTCCCCCAAAGAATATTTACTTGTGAATCAAATCTTACTAAGCTTGGTTAACTATGTTTAGCCAAGACTAGAGAAGCCACAAAGAATCCAATATGACACACTGTGACAGAGCACTATTGCTCCCCACAATCCCCAACATAACTGTTACGAGTAGCTTTCACTAAACTTACGAAAGGATCGATTGAAGTGTGATAGTCTGTATGACCCTCCAGGCTCCAGGGCCTCCACTATCTAACCCTATCTTACATTCTCACGTATCCTTACTAAAGGAAAATGTAATGCAAATACATAATAATATGTGGGACTATATGTCACGATATATACTCATAATTAATATATGCTCCTCCTTTCATCATTTTTCCTTAGTCACTCCAGTACTCCCTCTTGGCCTCTTTGATTACCATTATTATAAAGGTCACTCTCTTCCCATTACTCCCAATCATTTCAAAACTCTTCCCTCTCCCTCACCTCACCTCACCTCACCTCACCTCACCATACTCTACCCACTTCCTTCCCACACCTTCTTTGCTAGGGACAAAAAAAAAGAAAAACACAAATCAACCATGTCCGTAGACTACAAGATCAAGCCATTTCATCAGCGGAATGACTCCGGCGAGCTCGACGTGTTCGAGGCAGCTAGGTATTTTTCAGGATACAATGAGAACTTGCCCCTTAGCCAAAAGATTGTGGCTATAGAAGAAAGTGGACGACAAGGTTATAATTTGAAGGGAGGAAGGGTAAGCCTAGACATGCCCTTATTAAAACAGCAGTGTTATAATAACCAGCAGCAGTATGATAACTTTCCCAATGCACAACCACAACAACAAAAACAGCAAAAGCAACAACATGAGCAAACAAAAGACAAGAAACTGTACAAGCAACCAAGTTCCCCGGGTGGCAAGTTAGCTCATTTCTTGAACTCACTCTTTAGCCAAACATCCTCCAAGAAGAAAAAGTTAGTAAAATCCTCTACACAATCAGTGAAAGACGACGACGAGAGCCCTAGTGGAAGAAGAAAGAGGAGGAGTAGCATTAGTCATTTTAGGTCAACTAGCAGTGCCATTGATGCAAAGTCAGTCTACTCTTGTTCCAGTTCCGGGTTTCGAACCCCGCCCCCTTACAACCTCAACACACCTACAAAGTCTTACAAGGACTTTAAGAGCTTTGCTGATCACAAGGAGGCCGTCTTGGCTACTTTGTCAAAGTATAATAACGTTAATGGTAGTGCAGATAGAAAGTCTAAGCCTACGTCCATGGCAATCAGAAAGGAGGACAAGGAAAGGAGGTCAAGTTTGAATTTGGTTGATGAGAATTTTGATTTTAGAAATGGGTTTATTGAGCAAGCAAGGGAGTTTGATTTTAGTCATGGGTATCAAGATAAGAAAATGGATGTCATGATTTTCAACCAAGATGATGATGATGGGGCAGATAGTGACTCAAGTTCAGATCTTTTTGAGCTACAAATTGACTATGGTTATGGGTTTTGCTCAAGTGGGTTGCCCGTTTATGAGACTACTCATATGGACAACATTAAGAGATCTTCTACTAATGCCATTACCAACGGTCCCATCAAAAACTAATCTTCACTGTTAATCAATTTTTTTTGGTGATCATACAATGGAAGTTGTAAACCATGATGCATGTGGAAGAGAAATAGGTCATCAGGTAATTCGGAGATTTGTCTTTCGGCTTGTCTTTAGCTAGAAATAGAGTTATTACTTATTATCAAGGATTGTGTTGCATATGCTATTGATTGATTTGAGTTGGAGTACATGTAATTATGTAAAAGGGAAGAATGAAATATTGTTGTGTACATGCATGTTCGGATCAAAGTTGTAACAGAAATTTATTTATCTTTATCTGAGTGTACAGTGTGGAATGTTTGCTCGTCTTTCTACATGTTTTCTTTCATTGGCCTTGGAGCAAATAAGAAGACAAATGGAAAAAAGATAGAGTAAATTGTACGAGTAAATTGATGATTCATTAGCGACCCCTCAGCTAAATTATCTTTAGCTTTAGTGAAACAAAGCATCTCCATAATACAGATGTGGACACCATTTCTTTTGACTTCAAAGAAAAGCAGCTTCCTGTTTAAAAAAAAAGATCAGCTTCAAACTTAATTCCTCCACCAGATCATTACTGTAAGTTGTGTGCTCACATTGTTGGTACTAAAAATCGATAATCCTCGCATTTAGATTAGAGGTGATCTTTTAATTTATACCGATGGTGGTCATGAAATTAAAGATAAAGGTTTATTAAAAGAGCCTTCGAGGAAACAATAAATGAGAAAATGTTCATCAAAACTGTGAAACGTTTTCAGAAAATGTAACTCTACATTTTCTTACACTTAACCTCATGGTGAAGCTATGGATTCTGTTAAACTCGGCCCACGGAGAGGTGATATAAGGTAGTGAGGATCCAACTCAAAACCAATTGGCAATGAGTGGAGGGCACCCATTCACTTATATACACCTCTAAGCCATTTCACACAAACAATGTGGGACTACTAGTCACCACTACAACAC